>JAQIWO010000580.1:0-13435 GCA_034695405.1 Entomobrya muscorum | reverse complement strand
AGAAGTAATTTATACCAAATGATTGAAACATTTTACACTAATTCCCAAAAACTAATAATACTTTATTGCATGTCACTGTTCTTAAGTCTCTAATAAAATATAATTAAATACATGTCTTCACAATGCTAAGTTGACTGTTGACTTAACATATAGGCTTAGAACACTGTCTAAGAATCGGTCTGGAAATATCACACATTTACATCCAACTATGACGCTCTCAACAATATTTTAACTTTTCTCTAGAGAAGAAATAAGCCCAAAGAAATCATATAGTCTTACTTACTATACACTAAGTTTTACGCTTAAAGAACCCACTAGCTCGCTTGTGATGTATTAGCATTTTCCCACATGGATTTGTTAGCATGCGGCATCCATTATTAGGATTGGACAGACAGGTATACCGAATCGTAGTTTGTTTCTTTTTAGGATATATTTTATGCGACTTCTTTTTAACTATAAATCTGACTATGGAAGCAAGACGGGAAATCTGCAATTTTAATTTCTTACGTCTCGAAATATGTTTTACGACCTTAATTAAAAAGCTGATGGTACTCCCAATAAAACCAACTGGGAATACTAAAAATACAACCTTAATACTGCCTCTAATAGAAGAAGCGTGCAAACTTTCCTTGATTAGAGCAATCCTTGAGTGATTCTACTCTACTCCAGTTTGCATTAAATCTCCACTGGCATCAAATCTAGGTGTCAAAAGTTTGCTGTGATTTAAAATATAATCCTCTCGTTTAGAAAGTACCCTTGCGTCGGGACATCCTACCCAAAAGTTTCTAATAGAGTTGACTGATTCTTTCCAACTCGGAGTCCTAAACTATGAAATGTTCTAGAATACATTCGAAACACAATGTTGTCAATTCTACTTTCAAAGCAAGGAATTCCCGACTTTTTAAAATAATTGGTACAGTTTTAAAGGTGTTTTCAAAAGATATGCTTGCTTATTGCGTCCAGATTACTCGCCCTAGTCAAATTTGCAGGAAATTTTCAAGGGTAAAATCAACTCTAAATATTGTTTGTAGAAAGGAGCACAGGTTTCTTTATGAAGTCGTCTTGCCAATATTGAAGTTAGATTCATTGTTGCTAGAATGAGAGGAAATATAGAAACCATTAATCCTAAAATGGCCCACTAGGAGTACGTGTCATACGACAAGAATAGCTCTCCGAACGGCGTTTTCCCAACTTGATGGCCACATGCCGCCAAAACCATGTTATTTGGGTAAAGTGGGAAATGCATTATTGGAACCTGCATCAGGTTCTGATTCAAATTGCAGTAATTTCTGGATACCACAGCATACCATCAACTCCTTTTTGGTTGCAGCCACACGTCTTAACAGATTTGCGCTGGAAAAAAAATTGACTTTTGTAAGTCAGCATTATTTTCATGTTGTTAATAACTAGCATTTCCAATCACAAAATATAATAAACGCTGGATCCAAGGAAGGATTAATACTTGATGTAGCGAAAAAAATAAGTTTGTATTTATATGACCTAAAATGACCAGACAAATATGCTGTATCAAATCCATCAGCCATCAATTATGATTGTACCTTTACTCTCGACTAATGTGAAGGTAGACTCTCTTATCCCTCGACTCTTTTTTAATCTCCCTATTGTTTTCATTAAGTCGAACAACAAAAGAATAAATAAGCTCCGAGAAAAGATACCTAACGGAAATTTTGATTGACAGATTCATGCTTACATTGTCGGAATGCTCAGAAGTATGACTTCGTGGTATGCATACACTTGCATTTAAGGAGTTATTAATTCTTAAGTTTTTATGGAAGTATTTTGTTACATTTTAAATTATTTATATGTACATACTTACATTCTTTGGTGTTAATTTTTTGCATTAAATAGTAGTGTACAGACAGTCAGTCATAATAAATTATGCAATTCTACAAAGATATAGGTCCAAATACATTAATCTAACTTATTTGTTATAATCATTATTATACAGCATCAAGATAATCTAAAATATTCACATTGCCCATACATAATTCTGTTTAGCTGCATTAAGATATTTGTTGTACTCATACACATTGCTGTTTTGCGAGATTCATTATTAGTATTATTGTATATTAAGTCCAACTTCGTCGAATCTATGTCTACTTGCATTTCATGTGATGCTTTCTGCAGAAAACAGGCGGTTAAAAAGCTTGAAGATATGTGGTTCGCTTTTATGACTAAAAGCGCTGTGTTATTTTATATACACAAGTTATAGTTATTTAAACACTGTCATAGTCAAAATTATGAGATTTGAATATTTTTGAATTATGCAAGCACTTGGTTGTATATTATTCGCTCATCTACATCTTTAAGCAAGAAATTTGTAAATTAAATATCTTGATTACTTTTTGATGCCATTCGTAATAAACACAATTTCGTATGCACTTTTGCCGAGATGAATTGCAACATTTTCCTTTTACCACCCACAACATTTCATTTGAGCACTGTTTGTTGATTTGAATCTATGTACTATGTATGTATATATGTGTTATCCTGGCATAAAATGCATTAAATACAAAAGACATAAAAAAACATATATAGCTTTAAATGAATGATTATTATATTGATGACCAAACATAAAAAGTATGCAAGCATGAGACTCATTATGAAATTTGAATTTTTTGGATGAAGTTTGATTAAGTTTTAAAAATTATAGCTGGAATCGATCAAAGGAGCTCATGTGAACAAAAACTTGTAAGTCAAGGAAACTTAAAAAGAAATGCATTTTGTTCTGGAGCTAGACGCTTTATAAGCTTAGCAAATGCAACACGGATATGTCAAACGTTCCATACCCAACGCACTTAAGAAAAACTGCAAATCGTAAAATACAATTTATTGCAGTCAACATTATTTTTTTAAGTATTCCATGTGCCGTGTCAAGCTTAAACTTTTTACAAATAAGTCCACGATCTTTAATCCATGAGCCGATGCTACTTTTTAAATGTAGCATTGTTAGAATTGTGTGATTTGCACATTGGACATTATGATGTCTTAAAAGCATGCACGTAAACGAAAGGGCTAAAGGGTCAATTTTTTTTTACATACGTATTGCATTACAAAAGGCTAAAAATAATGCAACGTTGCTTATGTTGCAATATTTTCTTTGTTTGTTTGATGTTTTTAATGAACTAATGAGTTTTTGTGCTACGCTTGATATGAAAGCAAAGACAACAGTTTTGGCAGTTTTTCCTTTAAAAAATAGTTTAATCGTAAGTATCAACACAAAAAATTTTACGGAAATATAAAACCAATCATGTTTATTTTTTCTTGTTGATTTTTATTTTAGAATCCAATCCAATTTAGCAATAACAAAAATAGATTTTCCAAATTCTTAAACTACAATGCGAAAAATATATTACTAAAGTCGATGATGATACAATAAATGATTATACTGAATGTATAAATGCCGTTATAAATAACTATACCTCTCAATAACTTCTTAATAAATTTACCTATAAAACTTAATGCTAAACTAGTATACTCTAATATTTCAATAATGTGTAAAAAAAAAATTCATTTAAAAAAAATTATCCTATGTATATGAGTTTACTTATTTTGATTAATAATGAATAATATTTAATTTCCAAGAAAAAAAAAATGCTGAAATATTATAATTTACCTGTCGATGGTAATAATGTCCTTAAATGTACTTTGTATGAAGGGAACCGTTTGACAAATCTTATATTAACATAAGCAAATTTATGCGAATGAATAGCTCCTCTTGCAAGCGTATACTTTCTTATTTGTAAAAAAGTATACCCTTACACAAGCTTCAGGTATTCCGGAGAACGCAAAGGGTCTTCTGTATTTTTCCGACTTTGGTGCTCCATTGTTCTTAAGAGATTAAAAAAAGGTCATTTGAAGAGATTATAAAGTCGAAGGGTGATAACATCGTGGGATGATGGCGTACCGTAAAAAACATACAATTTCTTTCGGTTTACTTTAAGAATATTTATGCTAATGATATGCAATAAAATCGGTGGTGCATAATTGACTTTTCCATTAATTAACGCCAGTCATCATCGATCATAGCTTGGTAGTCATTAGGAAACGTCTTATCGCTTCACGTGAAAGTTGACTTTTTTTGTGGGGAAAGATATACATGGTGTCAGCAATCTTGGAATTGCTTATGTTCTTGAATACAACTAGGTATAGGCACCTAAATTGCCAACCTATTTCCATTTATTTATCTCCTGTGCTTTTCCAGCAAGGTTGCATGCTTGATTGCAATGTGTCTGTGTCTGTAATTTTCTTTAAAAAAAACAATATCGACAAGGATATCCACTAGAGTCATGTTGTAAGGAGTAATGCTGAAAGCATACGCATACAAGAGTGTACAATGTTGACAAATGACAAGCCTTTCTGTCAATTTGTTCTCACATGAAAACATACCGCCATACCACATGATAAAATGTCATTTTACTAAAGAATTACTGGCATTTCTGTTGTTATGCATGACATTAAACAAAAATGTTCTTTCTTACACGCTTTTACAATTATCTATTTTATCACTGAATCGGTCAGATCCGCACAAAAGCTTACAACAGATCATCTTCCCACCGTCTCAAGCCTATCACATCGTATCGTATAGCACCGTATCACACGTCTTTTTGTGCGTTATTGAGAGTACCTAGGTAGGTACGTGGTCAAAGAAAGTCCTTTTGACCTACACGTTTATTTTGTATACCTCATGAATAACAATACGCATGGTCCACGAATACCAAAATGTTTTATACCAAATATTGCGCTTATTTTCTTTACTGTGGATTACAAGTAACAAAAATGTATACACTTGTAATAGCTACTCGACACATTTGAAGGTGGGCACACAAGTGGTAGGCAATATTATTATTTATATGAACAAAAAACATGACCGCTTTAATAATATAGAGTTACATAAAGGGTGTGGGAAGCAACATAAATTTGCAAAAATAATTTGAGGTGAACTTATAAGCAAGAAATTGGGAGGTGAGGTATGTACATACATACAAACATTGAATGTAGAGTATACCTTGTTTATCACAAAAATATGCAAGAAAAATTACAGTTGCTAAAAACATTACATGAAGTAATGCAAAGGGTTTCCGTCCAAGTCCATACAAAAACCAGGCATTGCCTATACCATTCAGTTTGTCCTAAGTAGAAGCGGTATCATTTCAACAATAAATACAAATCCATAAAATATTTGCATTTTTATTGACAAAGCTATAAAATGTATGAACATTGTAGTGTAGTATTTGACATTGCAAAAGTTGAGTCTGGTTTCCATCTTATAAAATCTTAAAACAATGTTGGAGCTTATTCGTTTTCAATATATATACGTATACATACATCATACCTGGAACTGGCCTAGCAAAAGCTGTTTTATAATAGCACCTTCTAAAACAGGAAATAATTTTTCGTACTTTCATTTTATAATCATAGGCAATATTAGAACAGTGTACGAACGAATTGTTTTCTTGAAAATAATTTCAAACGTAGTAGGGGGCTTAATGACAGCAGAAACAGTCATCAACAAGACGACATCCATTAATAATTTAACATTTTATCGCCCTAGTTTGGTATTTCCCCGTTTCACCTGTATCAGCAATATTACATATACTGTGGTTAGTCAACTTTAGTTAAAAATTACAATGCTACATGCACCTTAAAGTTGTCGGTTGATTGCTAGCCACAACATGGTGAGAATGGGATATGACTTTAAATATGTATATAATACGGCCAAGACGGGTAGTTACATTGTTATTGTTACATACTTTTCAGGTCACCGCACCACACGACCAAAAAATTGAAAAATTTATTCGTCTACATGCATGTTGTCTTTGAAAATATTGTTTAATTTTTCCTGCAGCTACTGTTGACTGTTACTAAAGTTTTGGAACTGTTTAAAACACAAGATTCTATGAGTAGAGGATGAAAGCTAGAGAACTAGAACTGAAGTCATTTCTGTAGTTTACGTTAACTTACGTAGTTATTTACTTATGAACAAATTACTTCAATTATTTAATCTCCTGCTACAGACCTTTACTTTTCTCTGTTCTTAACGACTTTAGTTGAAAAGGTTCATTGAATTAGTTTGTAAAGTTGTGTGATATAGGTGTATCTTTTAGGCACTTGTTCATTAGGGCAGCTTAATATATAGTTACTTCGCAAAACTAATAAATTTTATTCAAAACGCATTTTCAACTCTTAATGTAAATGTTTGTTTCGTGTAGTTTCTGCTAGAACTTGTCATATACAATATAGCTTTAATTTTTCCAGCATAAAGTATAAGAAAATCTAAGCATTAGTTTTCATATACAATGGACAGCCTACAGTGTAATCTTTAAAAATTATGGAATATGTTGGGGGAATTTTCGTACCGTGCGAGCATGTGCTGTTTTCTGCAGTTTATTTTCTGCAGGTCAAGTGTTAATTTCTGAGAACATTTTTTGATCCATTTATTTGCCTTGTAGCTTTAGGTCATTTAAAAATGAAATGAAAATTCCAGTAGCACGTCTGGCATGCGAAGAGAGAAAACATGCGAATAATACAGATGAATTAGAAGCAAACAGACAGTTTGTAGTAAAAATCGATCAATAGATCGATCCTTCTGCATTTACGTCAAAACTTTGGACTGACCATACTCAACTGGCGGAGAGGTGACCCTTTTGTGAAAATTTGAGTACGTTGTACAAACACTGAGCACGAAGGAATGTCTAGCTATGCGAATATAAATGGATATTTTACCGAGGAGGCTATGATAGATATTCTATTTTATACGATACAATGACAGTAAAATTGATAGGATACAGCCCAGTAAATATTACTACAGCATCCAATTTATATCAGAATATTTACATTAAGCTTAAGCTGGTCAAAACTGAAATCGGTTTTCAATGTGCCCTTCAAATGTCCTACAAGCGTTGCATGTACTTGTATCGAAATTCATGGGCTGGGACTTTCTCTACCAATGAGATAGCAGCAGTAAGTTTTTAATGAATACGAGACATTCTGTAAGCACATCATCCCCGAAATTTAACTTTCCATTACTACAATGCTTATAAAATATGTAGCACTCCATTGGAAAATAACGACCGTCACTACCACCTCATCTGTCATTACAATTTTCACCTTAAGAATAGCATAGCATTATTGATTGGATCGTAGAGGAAGGTCATTTTGGACAAATAAAAATAGTCTGTCATTATGTCCAGTAAGACAGACTAACAGCGGAGCCTTAATGGAGAAAGACGCCGCCTTGAGTGGAAACGTGAGAGACAACACGCTCGTAGAATTCGCATAGAAAATTTAAACACTTGAGTTGCTTACAAACATAACATTACGCGAGTATTTAAGTTTGTTTATCCAAAATTTCGTGCAAATAACAATCAAACACGTTAGGTATGATGCAACAGCAATAACAGCAAGGCACTAACCAACCATTCATTTGTTCTTCGATTATCCCATCTCGCATTTACTTACTATTTACTATTATTTCGTACTGTCGGAGAGCTGGCTGGCGCTGTTACAAATTAATGATGATTATGGCAAAAACACATACTGATTTATTAATAGTTGTCGCGTCAGGCAAGCAGCTTGTCAATGGTGAATGGGACAGACATGCATGTATTTATAAAGCTTTTCTTTCTTTCACCTTGAAAACTCAATTTCATACAACAATCTACATGCATGTTTATCAAGGAATGGGAGCGTAGCCATGTCTAGCAGTTGGCTACTAATGATGAAATTCTATACAAATATCACATTTATTATAACCCAGGCAGAGTGAACTAGTGAAGGTTGTTACTAACCACCCTCACTCCACCAATACCGTCACATGTAAGAATGCTGTATTCTAAATAATCGATAGAATCCTTGGGTTGGAATATATAACTCTGCATCACCGCCATGATAAGAAAGACGCTTATAAACTTATAACATAGTTATAGTTGTTAGTGTAGTACCTACATACACCCACACAACATCTTTCTCCACAGCAAACATGCCGAATGGATACTAAACGAATAGCTGGAGAGTCTTTTGCTTCACAATGGCGAGCAGTCTTTGTGCTTCTTTTTGACAGGTTAATTAGATGCGGCTGTAAGAATTCATATCCATAATAATATAAATCTTTTTATCACAATGACATAACCTATACGCTTAAGCACTACTTGAAAATGAAGAGTAGATTAATAGTTCAACAAAGTTCAGTCTGACATATACAAGAAATGAAAAAAAAATTGAAGTTTGTTTGAGCTTCTTTGTTCGTTCAGGTCATCACAAGCTGGGATGTAGACAGGCAGACACAGAATGCAAAAAAAACAGGGCGAAATGATAATTCTTTAAAATAAGGAGCAATGCATTTTATAGACAACTTGATCGAACATCATAGACTACATGGTTGTTTTTAAAACTTAACGTCAGTCAGTTCAAGAGGGCTGAATAATTAATTGGCAACACTGGAACGCGATATGATGACACTAAAATGGCAAGAACGCTCTCTATTGCTGCTCGACACAGAAACAGTTTTCTCTGTCACTCTGTAGAATATATTTTTGAGAATGCATCTCAACACACTTACGACTAGTTAAGTGTTTCACTTTTATCATACTAGAAAGGATTGACCCAAGTTTATGACATTAACTGATGTCTGTCATCTCTTATCAAAACAGTATGTTATCTTGAGCGCAGTAATTACATTTGCAGTGAGTTCATTAAAATCGCTGAAAACACCAAGTACGTACAGCGAACCAAAGAAAAATGCATCTTCGTTTTGTACAATGTTTGGAGTTGAGTATTTTTCGTTCCTCATTGCAGCACTGAAAAAAAAACATTTCCAGAAAAGATATACAAAACGTTGACAGCATACATGTATGAATGATTGTTAATATTTAATAAAATTAATAATTATTAACTAATCATCTCTTCAAGCTGAGTATACTTTCAATCAGATAAGGGGACAGTACATGATTATTTATTGGGGTGAGAGATAAGCTTAATAAAAGCACGAAAACTTGAACCCACGGCACACGTTATCATGCCACAATCGAATCGGATACGCTTGTCATTCTCGAAACATGTAATCTACGATTGAGTAACCCAGCATGGTTTTTGCCTTCACATTTTATTAAATCAGACAGTCAGACAGACGTACAAGCAGTAAAAAAGTTTAAATTTTTGGCTTTTATATATTATCCTTTTTGCCATTAAATTAAAAAGTTATTGTCGATTTCCGAATGGTGACACAACGATATTATGTGTATACGTGAACTCGAAAATAATCATGCTTGCCCAAGATTCAATTGGGATCAGTCATATGAAGAGCACATGATTATCATTATTCAACCCAAATTTGACTCCATTATTTCACCCGTCATTTGAGTGCGCCTATACATCACTTAACTATATCCATAATAGCTGTGTGATTCAGATGCTTGTAAAAATCATATATGGACTATTCACAGTTCACATGCAGATGGTCTAGAAAAAGAGCTGTTGTTTGCGTTTGACCTTGTACATCATGAATCCTTCCTCTCTTGTTTCAGATAACTTTTTTTTTATTCATATAAGTTTTATTCCAAAAACTTGAAATCATGAGTAAGACGTAGGTGCTCCGTTATCCAGGAAAAAACACATTTATATAACTTCCATTACTTACGTTTTGATACTGTATATCTATTATCTTTTGACGTGCCGTGGTGTGGTGATGCAGTTATGAGCTAGCTATAAAGCTACACTACATATCGTGCATCAGACCATCATACGTCTTACAATGTACACTCATATTTTTATATTCCACGCGAACAACAAAAAGTTTTATTTTTTCTTGTTGACGTGAGGCGCAACGCATTTGTTTGTTCCATCCATCTCAAGAACAAAAAGAAGGCCGAACTCTTCCCAATTAAAATACGTATACTGCTATTGTACTCAGCTTCTTTCGTTTGTTTTAAAAACCAACAAATCTCGCATTCGCGCATACCTACATAGCTTTTTACAATATATAATCACTGCTACTGAAGCATAACTGCATCTCCTACCACCGTCTCTGTCATCATCAGAGATTCAACACATGAAATAATATATAGCCTTGTACCGTCATTCAACACATCAAGTAAACATGAATGCAAAAAGATGAATTCAAAATTATTAAATTGCTTATTTATGCGTAATAATGCTGATTGCTGATATGTATATGCACCTACTTGTATGATTGCAAACATATTATATTGGGTATATTGGAATAGTATATATATATATATTGCACCGCAAACACCAAAAGCTCTTAATCATTTCATTCATTTGTCTCCCAGTGGAAAATTACTCGACATTCATGATAAACTGTATTTTCATTCGGTCGGCTCTAATCTAAAGATGTGAAGGGTTGATGGGAGAGATGTGAGAGCACAGTAGCACCCTGGCCTGGCAAATTCAATGCAAAGATGTTTTGACTCTTGGTTATACATATTGTCGTTTCCTTGCGCTATTGCCTGTTGTTGTTTTTATTATTGCTTTATTTGTAGAATTATTGGTATTGATTGGGTTGACTGGCACACAAAGACCATCATCATCATCATACTAGCAGCAGACGTCTATAAGTCAAATAAATTGCTTATTGCAGTCAGTCGTCAGCCTTGCCTCAAGATCGTCAAATTAATGTTATGATTACTTTTGATATTTTAGTTGTTGTTACTCTTTTGAACGTTGGCGAGGTTGGCTCCTATAGCTTGCTCAGCACGCATGCGTATCCCATTGATATGGAGAATACATTATTATGGGATGTTATAGGGGCTCTTCTCACCACGACTATAATGCCTAATGATCTGCCTCTGTGTAATGACTTCTACTCACTGCCGTTCTTCATCATAACATAGCTATCAATGAACAAGTTCGTTGACTTATTGTTTTGCCACTAAAACGCAACTAGGTTCCGACCTCGTGTCCTGCTTTCCCTTTCAATACACACATCCCCAGCTAACTCAACTAAACAGACAAAGATAGTAATATGTACACAGGCATGCAGGATTATGCATTATGTACATGAGAATATCTTTAGTGCACGCATGATGATAATCTGTAAGGAGAATCTCCTCCTCCAACGTAATCGTATTGCAAAAAAAAAATAAAATGGAAGGAACAAGAACAAAAAACGCAGTAATTTTTTTCGTCTGTAATATACATTAATCTCTCTAGAAAGATAGAGAATATGTAACGACACCCTTGCCTTGTTGCGGTAGCAAGTAGCAGACAACAGACGCATCATTATAACACAAGATATTTCAACAACAACAACTCGCTTTACTCGACTCATTTTTTGGCATTTTTTAAAGCTTTTTTGTCTTGTTAAGAATACGATAAGACGACATATGTAATACAATTACTTCTTTGTACGATTGTACGAAGGCTAGAGAGGGAATAGTCATAAATACAATTTAATATGTATATATCCGCATCTTTCAGCGCGCCTACATATAGAGAGCGCATTGTGCCTTTTTGCTTCTTTATTAGCACACGATGGTATATATTCTAGGCGTTTGTGTAAGTATATTATTTCATGAGAAACAACCACAGCTCAAGTACATTTAAAATCAAGGCTCGCGTCCCCTCGAAGGGTTAACTACCTAAATGAAGGCTACGTTGAATTTTTGCAATGTTTTTTTTTATTTCGGTAGTTGCTTGCAGAAAGAAAAGAACGAATTTTTTTGTGTAAAACGAATAGAAATAAATGGTGACAGGGGCAAACTTCAATAAGGAAATTATTGCCTTTTTCTTCTTAGAAAGGTTCAATAAAAGCGTTTACACATTTGGAATTAGAGTTGCTGGTGTTACTATTTGGTCGCCTCGCCTAGTTGGTTGCTCAAGAAAGCCGAGACAAGAGAGCCATTCAATTCTTAGCATGTTTAAAACGATAACATGTGTGTGGGTATACATAACCTCTAAAAATTGGAATATGTACCTATGTATTTTGAGGATTTTAATACGCACTTATGGTTTCAGCTGCGAATAGAGTCAATAACTGTGTTGATCGTAGCAAATTGCAAAATATCGTGCTACTCATTTTGCTTTTTCCCAATACTTTTGCTAACTTTGTGAATAATAATGTAGCACTAAAAACGACCATAGAAATGCTAGTAAAGAGTTGTACACACATTTTGAACTACCTATAACCTATACAAACATAATAATATGTTATGATTGATATAATCTTGCATTTTAGCGAGAGAGAAAAAAATTATTTAAATGTGCGTATGTGATCAGAGTCAGGTACGCACTGCAGAATGATTCCGATAAACTGATAAGTACAGCATACATACGTGCATGTACCTTCAAAAGTGCGTAAGTTAAATTGCTTCTGTGTGTGTACCTATCAAAGCATGAATTGTTCAGGATTGCATATAAAGTTTCTATCTGTGGTGGTGGTGGTGTTGAGTGGAGCGAATACATCTTTAAAGAGCACCACTACAAGACGAAAAAAATTATAGTCGAGCCGGTAAGTAGACATGGGAAACATTGTTACTCAGCATTGTACTTTTGTAGTTGGGCTGCGAAGCAAAAAACGCATGAAAATTGCTGCCATTATGTACCATCATAATCACTGTACGCATGATAAATAGTGTCGAGACTCGAGACGAAAAAACTCGCGACTGTTATAGGATGTTGTAAAACGACAACCAAAACGACGACGATGATGCGAAGCGAACAAGAATCGTATCATAGTTTAAAGAAAGGAAAAAAAAGTGGGTTGGTTTTGGCAAAAATGCTTCGTTGGCAGCAATAATAATTTTAACTGAAAAATCAAGATTTAAAGAAAAGCACATTATTTTATTCTATAAAGTGTAGCTCATAACGAGCGATATGCGTGTAATAATAACGATGCGAACTTACAGACTATACTTTTTTTCTAATAAAAAGTCAAAGTGCTTGAATTTTCCATTCTTCTTCCATCTCTCTCTTCACATCTCTCAGATTGTTGTTTTGAATGGTTCGTGTGCGAAATATTATTTATTGTCTGTCGGTTGCGTTCACCATTGAAAGTCACGTACTTACAATACAAGAGTATTGCCCAGTGACCACCATTTTTTTACAAAGTATAAAATAAGAATCTTATAATAAAGGCATAATTTGAAATAATACGATGCTTGACCAAAAAAATGAAAGAAATTTGCTCCTCATACCTTTCAAATTATAAAGTTAATAGAAGAGCGACTATCATCAATGATCAAGACAAAATTTTATTCGCTGTACAGGATAACGCAGGTAGCTATAAAACTGTACAGTGATTTGCAAGTTGTGAAGACGGGCCCACAAAAAAAATTGCTGCTCTACGCACACAGACATAGACACACACTCAAAATTGAACCCCCCTGCAGACATTCACATCTGACTCTCTGAGAGCAGACATACGACGTAAAAATGTATGTAGGTACCTACAACAATA
>JAQIWO010000579.1:0-13450 GCA_034695405.1 Entomobrya muscorum | reverse complement strand
CACTACAGTTTGAATGTTCCGTCGCGGCAAAACAATGGAGTGCACTAACTTCTAGAAGAGACGCAGTTACATAGAAATACTGTGATTGTAGTATAGTGACCTAACATTACATATTCATTTCAAGAACACAAATTTCAACTTGCAACATCAAAATCAGCAAGTTCGAATTTATGCTATCCACTCATTTGATTTAAAAATAAGCAAGAATTTATGTCACTGCCTGCAGAATATGAATGGAACAAAACCGGACACAATATACCTGGATTTATTTATTTTTAAACAAAAATGTCAAGTCTGCTAATACAGTCTTTTATGTAAGAGAAAAGTAGTTTGTGTCTCCAGATATTTTACAATTTTTGGTAATCTGGTTTTTGGGAGCACAAACTCAAGTACTAGTTTTTATTTGAAGATTTAATTTTAATAGATACATTACATATGTTTTCGGAACGATATTTACTCAGGTTTTTACAAAAAAAAACTTTCGCGTTTTTATTCGAGGCAATGAAACTTATTACTAAGTTTATCATAATACGTATAAAATAACGCTCAATAAATTTATTTTTATCGAGTAAAAAAAATTTATGAATTCTATAATTCCGGTTTATTTGAGGACATTTATTGATGCTATCCGAGGCACAGCATTCATAATCATGACCGAAGTGACATATGATGTTAGCACTAAAAATTTAAAAGTTGGATGCCTGTGTTGCATTTATGTGTAGGAAACCAAAGTTATTAGAAAGCAGATCGTAAATAATCGTAGACAGTTACTAGTCAAAAACTTAAACGCATTCATTTCCTTAGCATCTGCTTTTTCCCCGCTGCATGGCAGTTTAAAATTATACAGCTATTTTTAAAAGCACGTTCGCCCACCAGATTAAAAAAATCAGATTTTGTCAGTACGTTTTATTGCGGTTTAGACTGCTACCCAATTGACCTTCCAATATCTGAATTAATATTCTTCAGCGCGTTATTAGGCCATTATTTGGAATACAACAAAAAACAGTGACATTTAACCTTACTACAGCTCACATTTTGCATCTGTTCACCCAGATGAAATGAGTGAAATTTATATTTAATTAAATGATGCAGTTTTTTGATGGAATGCAATATAATTGAATCCATTTTTCTAAATTATTGATACATATTAATACGTATATTGAATCGTAATTTAGACAACGACTATTAAAAGAAAATAGCATAATATGTTTGTGCACATCATATTGTGTTGTTTATGCGCATCGTTAAAAGTTCCAGTTATATATCTGCAACTCAAACCTGGTCACACGAGAGGATTACCTCTCAATTTCAAGATAAATAATATGAAGAGTTCCTTTATGAAGGTCCGATGTTTAAAAAGTTGGATGCATACTTCCATTCTGTGTGTGACGTTTAAAACAATGAAGCTTTTGAAAATAGTTCGTAGATTGTGTTGTTTAATACATTTAACACAAAAAATATAAATAGCTTAGTTAAGGGAACTCATGGAAAATAAAATGCTCAAGTCATAAAAACGTTTGTATTTTCGGCTAGTACAGTTTCCACTTTCTGTAAAAGCTAAATCACATCATTACAAATATAATAGCTTTAAACGGCAAATCAAGAAAATTGAACTCATCCATGAAAGCAAACGCATTGAATGCATTATTAGTTGTTAATCAATCCATGGTATTATTTCCTGTTCAAGTTTCGTTCTATTTTGTCTTTTGTCTGTGCGTCCGTCTATGACCTCATGTAGTTTTTGATAGATCCTTTCATGAATGCTGCTGTCAGTAAACGTTCACTTGGCACGAAATAAATAGCAATTGTAATTTTGAAAACTAGTGCTTAAATTTAAATGCGTTCCTTTAAAATTTCCTGCATTGGCATATATATGCGATGAAACAGAGCATTATTTTTTCTCTGTCAATTGTTCTGATCATTTTTTCATCAAATTAAACTGATAAAAATTAACTTCTTTTAATATTTTGCCGGAAACCCAAAGAAAGGCTATGTTTGAAAGAATATGCTTCATATATGCACGATTACAGAAATTAAACTGCGGTAGGTCTCGCTGACCCAACTAATAAGTTAAATATTATTCACTTATTGGTTGTTGTTTCATTTTGCTAAAAGTCTTGAGCTTCTATTTAAACACAAACTACAATAGACAATACAATAATAACAAAATTCATGTTTTTCTTTGAATCTATATGCAGCCAGGCTTTTATGTCCGTTTTTTTTTAATTCTTGTCCCATAGGATGTCACACTCTGGATTTCGTTCAAATCAATCATATGATCACCAAAATTCAAATTCGCATATTGCGATGCCGAAAATATAAAGAAGCATTACTTAAGAATCCACAGACTATTCTTCAGACGTGTTGGTTTTGTGGATAATTGAACGAACAAGATTAATTATAACACATATTATTTTAATAACTGCGCCTTTCACATTACCATCAAACCAGATACAATGCCACATATTTCACTTCCTATTATGCTTTTTTATTTGTACAAATGGCCAAAACTATATATCGTCTAGTATGCTTCAATGAATGATTTTAAAAATGCTTCTTTCAGAGCTCGTTTATAAGCTAATGTAAACTATTCAGTATTCAATTCCAGCATTACAATCAAGTACATTTAATTAAGTGATAACTTGCTAATTTTTTTCTTCACTCATGCGCTCACAAAGTGGCTAAAAATTTAAAATCCAAGCCAGCTGGCATATCTTTCAAAGGAATAACTCAAAATTTAATTATGCATGTCTATTTAAAAGAATTTTTTAACTCCCGCCTCCTTTCTAGTTTGCCCCATTTAACAAATCGAAGAAAAGGTTTTAAAAAAATTCATAAAGAGTTCAAAAGAACTTGTGTATCCGATGTGGTAACAAATGGTTCCAAAGAATCGATCGTTATTATTAATAAATTTATCATAAAGTAATTCTATAATTTGTGTTTATTATTGTACATTCATTTTACGCTAGCTATTACACACTGCATTCTCATCAATCAGGTTACAAAGAGAAAGATGATATTATTAGTAAAAACTTAAACGCTGGTACGCCAGTGTTACATTTTAGCAACAGAAAGCTTTTTGCAAATACAGAGATCGAAAACTTTCCAAGGGAGCAGCAGTTTAGTGAGGTTGATGGCCGATGAATCATAATGTGTGCATAAATAAAAATCATCAATTTTAATTTCAAATGCAATTTAAATGAATAAGAAAAAAATGACGATTTCTAAATTTTCTAACTGATGTTTAAATAGAAATTATAATTTCTGGTGCAATAAAACTTGAGATTAAACTATTTCAACTTATCCTTGGATTCAACTTAACACACTTAGAAAGTGTAAGTCTTAGCATTTGCTGAGCAGAAATATAAAGCTAGGTAATCTCACACATTTTTATATTTGCAACGCCCAGAGAGTCGTCAATAAGAAAACAGGCCGCATAAAATATTGTTGGTTCTAGAGAAGCCTATTATTCGAAAGAATTTCATAAAATAAGCTGTGACGCCACTAGAGTGCCGCGAGGGTTGAAAACATAAATGTGTTTTCTTTTCTTTCAAGATATCGTTAATAACCAGACGCATACTTCTCACTATCATGGCGAAACAGTTTAATTTAATTATGCCTTGGTCATTTAAACTCTGACTCACGAATCTTGTGTCGGTGGAGGTTATGGAGTCTCTTCCATGTTAAAAATTAACGTTCCAATCACCCGCTTTACTCTGTAATGAAATCTACATTTGTAATAAGCATAAACTACTCATAGTTCTTTATGCCACAATCACCTCAAGTTTGTTCAAATCTATTATATCATATTTTGGATTCAATAATCTTTATATCAATAGAGCTCTCATTTGAAATGATCTCTTTTGAGTGGCGTAGAAGCGCTAATACTCCGGGTTATGCTAATAAATGGGTGTTTTTTAATTCATGCATTTATTTTAATGAAAGCTCATATAAATAATATTGTTTAGTAACATCTTAAATCAGCTGGATTGGGTATGCAAGCATTATCAATGATCCACACTAAATACCTGGTGCATAATTTTGGAATTTAAATATTCAAAGCTTTCCGTAACCAAAAAAATTATAGCGTACATGATCTAATCGTATACATACAACTACGTACTACTACTCAATACGGTATACAAAATAAACTATACCAGACATTTTCATGTTATATATGTGGATACTGTTCTGATTTCTCGCATGTATAAAACAAATATAGTATTGTCATTGAACTTCTTACAGTTGTAAGCGTGTTTCCATTGGATGCATTGCTTCATCATATAGTTTCCCCATTTCCCTTGTGGACAAGAGCATTTGATGTTTGGACTTTGACATTAATCCTGATTTTATGTCAGATTCTTCCTGTGATTGTTGATTGTGGACATGTTCACAATTTGTGCAAGTGCTTCGGTTTATCAATATGCGGATTGGTAAAGCGCCTTGTGAAAATGAGGAATGACGCTTTTGTGATTCCAATCGTAATGTTCATCGTTCTAGGGGCTCTGCAAGAAAGTAAAATAAAGTTTTAAAGCTGGTTTCTAAACATTAACTATTGAAAATGTCTGGAATCAATCAAATTTCCTTTGGTTAGTGCAATAACTAAAGGTACGATTTTTAGTGTGTCTGCTTATAATGACGTATTTAGAACATTAGATTATCCAGTGCTATGTAAGATCATGATAATTTATATAATGTAATAAGCACCAATAATAAGTGAGTAGTCAAATTGGAAGGTGCTTATATACGGGTGTATTAATCGGTTAAAGTTTTCCTCCGCACGTTTATAAATGGGGGGGGGGGCAAATTAGTTAATTTATCATACTCCAATTACCTCTCCGCTCTATAAATTTAACGTCTCCTAAATCGGTAATCGAGAGATCATCGGAATTAAAGTTTAATTACATTTCGAATAATATACTTTATTCAGCGCCCATTCATCCGTCCTCCATCGCAGCATGTTTTTTTCTCTCGTTTGGGTAATTGAATTCGTTGTTGCTCTTTACATATTTATTTCGATGTCAACACCTTTGGTCTTCTAAATTCATATCCAACAATAGTGGCGACTGTCGACCTGACATTCATCTGGACCTTAAACAAGTAGCAGACATTTTAGAGACTTCAAACTTGAGCACACTCAGTTATTTCTCAAGAATTTCAAATCTTGTGTCACACTTTTCCTACTTACTTTGCATTTCCATAATTTTTATCTAGTTCCTCTCCATTTTCGCATTCACAGTGTAGCGTCGAACTTGACTTATAAGTCTCGGGTCTCCAAGAAAACATAAACTTATTGAGCTCATAAAAATTTATTTGCCTGAAATCACTCAATCCCACTGACCCTCTAGCAAATCTTCGCATTCCACCTGGACACCCAGGTAAACTCCATGCGTTGAAACATCCACTAAAAACTTAAGCATAAGTACATTATTGTTCCAGGATGGTCCTAAATAGCCTCTTGCCATTACAATGGTGTCCCTTCTGCCGTCCTCTTCGAACAACGCAATTTTATCATTGGTAGTCAGCAAAACTAAATTTGCAAAGTAGAAAAGTGTAACCGCAGTCGTTGAAATCCTGAATAGTGTGTATGATGCAATTGAGCAGCTCATATTTTGACCTTTTCTATGTGAAACTTATTTTATTTGGATTACTTGTAATATTTGTAGGGGAATATGTAGGAAAGAAGTGACAGTGACGAGCACAATTGAAACAATGAATTCTTTTTTTGAAGAATTGCTCAATATTTACTGCATAGTATCATCCTTCTAATAATTTCTTTTTTCAACGTATGAAAACACTCGCAGTTGTACGGAGCAATGTCTCCGACTGCATATAAATTACATAAATAAGCTCCAGTGGCTAGGCTCAACATGCATTCATCCGTCTTCCATCACAGGATTGTTTTTTTTTTCGCTTGTGTATTATTGGTGACATTGTCACTCATAACATTTATTCAATTCTTTGTAAAGTGAACCTCTTCTTTACATTTTGTCTCAGGGAAAACTTTGCTGAAACCTTATCTGCAAGTGCGTACGGTGCTGAAAACATTAGCAGAAATGTCGAAAATGTCCAATTGAAACACAAACAGATAAATGTCATGAATTTCACATTTTGTCACATTTATTTTTTCCTACTTACTTTGCATTTCCAAACTTTTACTCTCGTTCCTCTCCATTTTCGTATTCACAGTGTAGCGTCTTATTCGACTAATAAATCTCGGTAATTGTCGATAATCTAAGGTTTCTCTTACGTATGAAAGTCTTCGATTTAGTTATTTAGTAATGATGTAATTAAACTCATCCATTTTTTGATGGCTTTAAATTTCTTTCCAAAAACTTCGTCAGTAAACGTTCACTTGATACAACATAAATGCTAATTGTAATTTAAAAACATTTTCAACATGATTTATAACAGCGATGATACAAAACGTTTTTTTCTCCGCGTTATTTCTTGATCAGTTTTCCAAACTAATTTTCAGTAAGATACACTGATAAAAATAACCTTCATTTATTGTTTTGCAGGACTTCCAAACAAAAGATGCTTGAAAGAACACGTTTCTATTATTTAGGATTGCACGGTTGTCACTGCTGTATTTGTTGGTACCAAAACAGTATTGACTCACTGGTTGTAGTTTTATTTTCTTATTTTTGTGGCTAGTGTCTAGACTTCCCAGTAACCTTTAAATAAAGATGAAACCAGGCTTCTTTGTGTTCGTTTTTGTTCCACTGGTGCCCGGTAGGTCGTTAAGCAGAACGTTTCTTTCAAATCATTTAAACGTGTGGATTAGCGAAGTTTAGTTTTTATTACTTTAGTGCCGAATATATAAAATTATACTCTTAAACGGACACTGCTGTAGAAGATTCTCGGGATCTACGGCTCGGTGAGTCATAAAATGTTTAACAGAACTTTATAGTTGTAATACAATAATACAATATACATGCAGTCGGCTGCAGTCCCTGAGTTATTTTGGCTCTAGGTGTGCATTTAAATTTGCAATAATTTAATAAAACCACTTGCCACGCGTCTAGGGTACATTGATAGTTTAAAACATTTATAGAATGTGTTATTTTCAAGAACTCGTCAATAACCAGACGGATACATTTCATCATCATGGCGAATCAGTTTTATCCAGAGATACCTTCCAATTTAAGCTCTGAGTCGTGAATTTGTGTAAACTCGTGAATGTGTGTTGTGTGTGTTTTCCAGGGCTGATTGAAGTTATTTTAAACTCAACTAAATTTCTACCTGTACTTTGGCTGATAACTGAATTTTTTATGTGTTTAAAATAATATAAAAAAGTTCTGGAAGGATACAGTTATATTTAAATTATCAGAAGAAAGAAATTAATTTTATTGTCCTATATTTGTAACATGTTTGCGTACAACTTTTTATAAACCTTGACAAATTGGGAATGGAAAATTTATTGCTCGAGGTTGGTCTCAAACTAAACCAATATTTTTACACATACATTTAAGGTATCAACTTGATGTGTTAATGTGTGTGTGTTTGTTATGGTGACTTATAATAAATTCACAACTTTTGAGAAAACCAAAACGAAAATATTGATTTTCAGTTTTATTTTACCAAATTTATGACAAGGCGCCAATGGTGTGGAGTTCAAATGAATAGCTTCTCTTTTTGCTGCATGAAAAAGGGGCCGCACAATTTTACCAAAGTAAATTCATTGTTCCAAAATGGTTTTGACTAAAACGAACCTCCCTGTCATTGTGATGTAAAATTACTCAGGTGGACATATGCTATTTCTATCATGTAAAACCTGGGCTGGATAGTATAGATGATACCATAGAACAGCTTCTACTATTTCTCAAACGTTTATTTTCCTTTCGAACTTATTTTGTCTGAACTACTGACCATTTGCAGGAAAATATTAGCAAGTGAGGCAACGGCGAGAATTGAAACAATCAATGTTTTTTAAATGTTCAATATTGACTGCATTTTTTCCTTGTTTTAATTCAATTTTCTTCACTGCAATGTCTGTAGTGGCAAAAAAATACATTACAAAATCTTCACTTCACTGGTATCCTGGTATTTCACAGTATATTTCACATTTACAATAGTTCAGTTGCTGTGTAGGAGTAGATAATCACTAAAGTTCAACTACCAAATTGCTAGTAGCTCCCACCCTCTTTCTCCCATTAACATTTTGAAGACAAGGTTTAAAAAAACATGGCACACTTATAAATGCTTCAACTAATGTTTTGTATGACGTGTGGTAACAGGAAGTGCCATAAATGTCTAATTATAACTAATAGATTATCATGAAGAAAATCTTAAATAAATCATAAGCATGAGATTTAAGTGGAAAATTATTTATTTTAAAAATTGCCAGAATTTATAGAAAATTTATAATTTCTTTTCATTCATACACATTTATTTAACGCTAGATTACTTCCCACATGTAGCATCGTGCAGCGAGAGAAGATGACATTACTATTAAAAATTAAATAACTGTACGCCAGTATCACATTTTACAACCAGAAAATGAGTATTTTCAATCAAGGTAACTGGCTTGCCCTAATGATTGGCAAACACAAAATCATTGATGATAAAAATGAAAATAATATATAAGTATTTCTAAATTTCCTTATTGATGTTTTGTTACAAATGTTATTACTTATTATATTGCAATACTTAGCTTAAGACTTAACTATTAGAACATAGCTTTGGATTACACTAAAGAATTTACAAATTCTCAATAATTAAATCTACAGGCTGTGACTTTTTTGAAAATTTACTGACGCAACATCCTTAAGTACTATGTAGCAATCCAATATGCAAGATAAAATGATGCAATGTAAAACCTGACGCCTACCAGATTTTGAAAATATACACGAGATTGCATCTTCATTTGGATTCAATAATAAATAGTTTATCTATTTTGTTTCCGGTAAGCTTGTAATATTAAAGTAAATCTCTACATCAGAAAATTCAACTATTAGAATGTCAACTGTAGATGTCCAAAACTTTGTTTTTGCATTGCTTGAGCTGCGAAACACTACCTACGAGACGATAAAAAATATTTTCATGACATGTTACGAAGCTGCTAGTTGTGGAACGATACATAAAGATGGCAAAATCTGTGGAAATAAAAACTACCGAAGTAGGCACTGTCAAACTTCAAGAAACTCCTTTATTGCTACAACATGTTTCAAAATGTCTTCATCAGGTAGCTGGACAAAATTATAAATAGTTAAATAGAATATAATTAGTCAGTTATATAATAAAATAAAATAAAACATTACACATGATCAAAATGGAATATTATGATGGTACACAAATTTATATGTGAATTACACCTAGTAATAATACGTACCTGGAGAAATGTCAATAAAATTTCTAGTTTGACATTAATAAATAAATAAAAAATCACAGCCTTTAAAATAATATTATAGTTTGGCTGGACAAAAGAGAAATACCTGCAGCTCGTTAGAAGCCGCCGAGTCGAATGGCTTGGGTTGGGAGTACAATGTGTTGGTCAGAAAATATGGGGTAAATGAAATACTCAATAATAAGAAGTGTACATAGGTATATATTATTGTTTTATATTATTTTTTACTGTTTTTTACTGAGGAGTAGTTCTTTAAGATTCTTTGTTCTCGAAAAAACTATTGCAATATTAATATCATTAACAAAGTGTTGGTATCTAGGCAAAGCGTTCTTTCTTAAATTGAATGAAATCAACTCCTGAAGTTTTCTTTGATATGAGTAAATACATTTAAAGAAAGGGAATACGACAAATACTTTCAAAATTCTAGTTTGAGAAAGAATTTCCTCTGCTTCATACCTATCAGAAATACTAAATTTTCTCAGAATATGCTTATCATGTATTCGTAGATACGAAATGAGTAGCTCTTTCTTTGGTTTTAAGGTATTATGTCTATCCATATAAATTAAATTCAAAAGAGTAGAGTGTAATAAATCTGGAGAATATCCTCTCTCGATGAATTTTTTATACAATGTGAATAAATGATGAACTCTGCTATCAAAATTATTACATAGACGAATTATTCTTAATCCTTGAGAGTAAAATAGTGAATTCTTTAAATGAATAGGATGGTCTGACTTTGCATGTAAGTATACATGTTTGGACATTGGCTTAATATACAGATCGGTACATAAATTATTATTTTTACCCAAAGAAACATTCACATCTAAGAAATTTAAGGAGTCCCCAATTTCATGAGTAAATTTTAAATACTTATGCTTGACCGTACTACTAATCCAACTATCAATATTCGTTATTTCCGTTACATCAAGAATTACAAAAATGTCGTCAAGAAATCGTTTGTAAAAAGCAAATTCATGGTGACCTTGAAAAATACTCATTATCTCATGAAAAACTGTAATATTGGCGAACGAGACTGAAGCCGCATTTCCCATCTCAATACCTTTGTGTTGAAAGTACATTTGCTGATCAAAAGCAACGAAACTATAATCAAGACTTAAACTTACCAATTCCATAATAGCTTTTTTGTCAAAATCAAAAGTATTTTGCCTATTTTTGTTTCTTAAATAAGATTCCGAACAGTGACGTTTACAATCAGATATTATGAGACTTGGGTATAGTGCTTCTACATCGATGGTAATTAGCTTATACTTCTTATTGGGATTCAGTTTCAAAGAATCTAATAACAAAAGGAAATGTTGAGTATCAATAAGTAAATCGTTGATTTCATACAGGCATGGCTTTTAACACAGATCAAGAAGTTTGGAAATATACTTGTTACGTTTTTTGAAAGTACTTGAAATCGGTCTTCCTTTTGGAAACGTTTCAAAGCTCTTGTGTACCTTAGGTAAAATATACAATTTAGCTGGAGACAATATTTCAAATGTAAATCGTTTTAAATTATATTCATCCGGTAGTTTTTTACAAAAGCATTTCATTCTGTCTTGAAAATTAATCATCGCTAAATCAAATGCAGTATTACAAGATGGGTGGTAGGTATTCACATCATTTAATGGTCTAAAAACCTCATTATTATAGTCTGTAATGTTAACTACACAGATTCCTGCATTTTTATCTGCCTCAACTACCATAATATTATTATCAGTACAGAAAGTATTGAATTCTTGAATAAGATTAAGGTAAATTACAGAGTCAGTGAATTTAAACTTCTTACAATAATTACCCACATCCTTACATAATTTTCTTACATTAAACAGCTCGTCAGTAATGTCACATGTCTTTCCCTTTAAATTACATATTGAACTAAAATCTTTTTTACATTGAATCATAAAATTGGAAGTTTTGTTTCCATTTGGATTAGCTAGAAAAAAGACTCGCCATGAAATTTTACGAATAGCCTCATAAATAGATTTTTTAATAAAATTGGTGTTGGGATCTTTGCCAACACAAAATTTCAATCCCAGCATTAGAAGGGCTTTAAATTTATCCGGAATGTTGTGGGCACTACTCAAGTTATGTATTCTGTCCGTGTTCCTGCATTGTACCAGTAGTTAGTAAGTAAGTAATTCGAAGCTCTCGCTTCTAGACAGATTCGCGGCAACAGCCATATCGTCTTTATTTTACTTTAAACCTTACAATTCAATTATTACATTGATACTTAACTATGACCCACGTGCAATGGCCGCCACAAACCTGAGAAATTAGGGAAAAAACCACTTTTGATTAAGCAACTTGATATGAATTAACATTATAGCCATATAAGTGGGAAAACCCTTAATAAAGCTCTTTATCGAACTAGCCCCGGCAAATACTAGAATGCGGAACCGGATACTAGTCAATAACATCAGCGGTGAAAAATCGATGATTAAGTGGAAACATTTGTAAGCACTTCTAACATCAAGTGCGAAATTTTTCCCAAACCAATGCAAACAAATGTACAAAATATCTCTAGAAACACAATCAAACATTTCTGTCATGTTTCAATAAAAATAAAATTGCGACCTTGAAGGCAAAGCTTAACTGACACAAACATACGTTACTTTACACAAATAATAAAATAGTCCAATGCACATTCTGTACCAATTAAACATAAATTCCAATAAAATGAGAAAATTAATAATATATGTACCTTTTGCGCACTAAAATCTAGTTAATGTATATTTGGAAATTAACTGGCGGAAGTCGTATTAGTTTTATCCGCTTAAGTCAGATGCACACAGGACTAGTAGATTCTTATAGCAAATTTCTAAATACGGTGAATAGAATATTAACGGAATTAATGAGAT
This sequence comes from Entomobrya muscorum, assembly GCA_034695405.1. Classification (NCBI taxonomy): domain Eukaryota; kingdom Metazoa; phylum Arthropoda; class Collembola; order Entomobryomorpha; family Entomobryidae; genus Entomobrya; species Entomobrya muscorum. Next base: position 1,237 of record JAQIWO010000579.1, on the reverse strand, counting down.
TCACAACTGCAATAAAACAATAAAAACTTAACTTTGATTTAACGTATGACTTGGTCATGGTACAAGGAAAATAAAAATACACATACAAAAACAGAGCCTATGGAATATGAAAATTTAAAGAAAATTTACGTACTTTCTATTTAATTATCCTCTAGTTATAATATATTCATAATAGTTTGTTATTAAACTTGCGTTAGTCGTAGGGAACCTGCAAGGAATACCATATTTGGCTGAAACTCAGATCTCATCTCATAAATAAATGCAAGTAGATTGTATTTTTTCAAACTCACAATTTGTTCCTTATTTAATTAAGTGGAAATGAATGTATAATCTTTGGAGCGTAGTCGATGCCGGAAATGCCGATGCTTCCATCTTATTGTCAGATGATATGTAAAATTTGAAAAATAAATGCATAATACAAATTATTTATGTTTAAAAAAATGGAATGCAAATTTAATATCTTAATTTAAATATTTCATTTTCTTTTTTAAATGTTTTTTTGAACCTTATCTCTTAATTTCCATAAATCTTATCAAGGAGAATCTCCCAAAAACTACTCACAGATTACTCATAAACATTCTCTGGGATGCGATGTGAAAATCTGTTATTCATCGTGGAGTACAGTTAGCATGTATGGAATCTACTAAAGTGAATTCTGAAAATTATTAAAGTGTGAAATGCTAAAGAGTTAACAAATTATCCCGTGGAAGAAATAAAATGATAATGCTTTCCATAATTAAACTGTTTAAAAAATTAATCGATGTCCTCATTTGTTCTTTGTTACCATCCAGAACATATTTAATCAGGCTATTTTTTTCACAAAAATGTTTCCTTTGCAAAATCGTTAAAAACTTAAAACAGAAAAAATAAAATAAACCCTTGATAAAATTAATTCCCTAGTCGTTTAATGGATTTGTGTGGAAACCACACAAACAAGAATTTATTAAATTCGTATAGCATAGCGAGTTTCTTAGCCAGCAAAGATATCTTTTTCTTTGAGCACTGTTGTGGGTATATTGAAGTTGGGAAGTGAGACGAAATGTTAGAAACTGATAAAAAGCTTTAAATTGATAGGCATCCATTCGTTAAGAAGAAAAACAGCATCATCCATTTTCTGACGACCGTTATAATTTTTATCTCCATTGATGAATTCCATAAAGCACGGCGTCTAAATTGGAAGCAAGCAAGAATTATATCATTTAAATAAATTAAAATCAGAATCTACTTACTCTTTTAT
>JAQIWO010000578.1:0-13455 GCA_034695405.1 Entomobrya muscorum | reverse complement strand
AAACGTTAATTTTCACTTTCATTATGTCATCCAATAAAGTCTTGTTTACCTGTTTCAGGTTTCCGTTAATCTCGCGGGAGAAGCCTCCGACAGCGGATTCATTGCATTTGCATTTTCCAAAGACAGGTTCATTGTACGTCATGTACCATTTTATCCTTACATTAAGGAAAATCTGGCCACATTTTTCATTTACTTTTCGACAATACACATAATAATTTATGTGACATAAACATGGCCGGCACAGGAAGAGAGATGATGACACTGAATCAACATTGCTTTTTCATGGTCACGAGTTGATGGTTTACTGCATAAACGCTGTTGATTTACCTGATCCTGCGGTAGCTCTTTATCTTTCTGTAACAAAGAATCAGCAATCCGAAATGCAGGTGAGCTTGTTGCTGATTCAAAGCTGATTGAAAATTAAATCATTTAAATTCAAAAACATTATATTTAAATGTCTGTAAAAATATTTTTTTATGCGGCACAGAAAAGTCAATATTACCATCATATGAACTTTTGTCCAAGATTTGGTTACCAAAAAGATGAAATGCTCACCTGCTCTTTCGACATGGCGGCAAACATTTATTTAGATGATGGCTCTCACATGAATATCGAAAACTCACCACTTTATTTAATGCTGTCATTGGGGCATTTCATTGACTCCATTTCTGTCAATGATTCAAACTATGGCAAGTGGCAAGCAAATAAACATGTCATTATTTAAAAAGATCAATTATTTATAAATAATTGATCTTAAATTGTAGCCAGCTAGCACGCAGTAATGTTTTAAAGGATGTTTTTATGGTCTACAGGCGATTTAAAATATCGGCATTTGTTTCAATTCAGTAGGGACACTGTGGTTTTGAACGAAGCTTTACTGCATCCGAGAATCGTAAGTTTGAAGTTAAGGAATACATAACCTTTACACTCCAGCTCCAAAAGCCGAATGGGCGAAAGCAAATAAAATATTTATGCTTTTCACCATGCACTCAAGAGGAGTAAACATATTTTTATTTTACTTGCGTTAGAGCGGGTTTCCTGTGTGTTTTATGACAAGTTTTATTCAAAAACCTAAAAAAAAATAGATGTACCCGAGGACTCGAGCTTTTATCCTGGTTCATGCTATATTTGCCATGATCCCATTTATATTCCTAATCCCTTCCGGCATGTTCTTCGCAAAGTATGGCCGAGAGGTAAACAGCTATGATACGAATGTGTGTAAGAGATTCCATTTGACATCGTGGTTACGGGTAGGTAGTCCTTTCGTCAATGATAGTCTTGAATGAAGAAATTCGCCTCAAATACTAAGATAATTTGCTAATTTAAACTTGATTCTTGGTAATCTTTCTTTTCATACTTTTCAAAATAGAATCACATGTTTTTCAGTTTTCTAAGTGTACCCTTTGTGATAATATCATTAATTGCAATACTTGTGGAGCTGGACTTTGGCTGGAGAAGCTTTCAGAGTTTGACCAAAACACACTCTATCGCTGGAATCATTGCTTACTTCCTCGTATCGGTAAATTTTGTTGGTGGATTTTTCTTCAACTCGGGGCAGTATTTAGATTATAAGGAAGATGGTGCAGATGAAGGGAATAATGCCAAACATTATGCAATCTTTAGGAGCTGGATGCATTGGTTGTTTGGCAATGTGACTTACCTGTGTGCAGGTATTTAACTTTTTTAGTGATACCAATTTGGAAAAATGTTCAATATTCTAATTAATAATACAATATATTATCTTCTCATTTCCAGTTCTTTGCGTGTGCGTTGTTGGATCCATACCACTCGCACAGGCACCCTGCTTTGTCGAATATTTCGCTTACCTTCACTTGACAGTTTATTTTAGCACACACGTTTTTATGATAGTTAGTTTTTATTGATTACTATTCAAAACTTTTTCAATGCAAATCATTAATAATAGTAATTTATCGTTTGAAAACAATTCCCTAGTTTGAAACAAAACGATTGCAAAAACTCTTTGACGATACAAGGCCTATTGTCCATCAACGTGCAATTATCGGTCCCACGGTTCTTTGGAAAATGAAAGACATTTCAAAGGTGGAGCCAGATAATGAGTTACACGAAATGGTACGGTCACTGAATCCATAATTTTGTTTCTTTTCATCAATAAAGCTAAAATGTGTGTCATACATACTTTACTTCCGGCATCTGACACACTATCCTTTTAATTTTCCGGCTACAAAAAATGAAGGATATCTGGAAAGGAAGAAAGCGAGTGATACGGTTTTTCTTCCTTGTCAGCCTGATATGTGCGTTTACTATGAGTGTTCTTATGCTAATGCCAGTTGTTCTCTGCAGATGAGCCTTTTCAGCCTTGGGTCACTGTTAATTAGGTACAAGATGGTTGATTGATTCGTTGAATCAATGGAGAAAAAAAATGGAATTTTTACAAAAACTTTTCACTTTATTGTAATTCGCTATAAAAAAATGATTACACTAATTTTTAATTGCCTTCATCTTCACTTCACTGATAAATTCCTCCTGACACTGACACAATATATTATATATAGGGGGTTATATATATTATATATAGGGGGTTATATAATTTATATATAGTGGGTTATATATATTATTTTCAAAAATTTGCATGAACAGACAGGGACTTTGATAGTTCTTTTCAGTAATAATATAAACCATCCCTCCGGGGCGTAAATTTCTGCATGTTTGAGGACAAATGATTTCGAATTTTAAGTATTATGTGGCTTATCATACTTACGTTTTCGCTACTTCCTTACATGCTTGCATTGCGGGGTTTATTTTATTCAAAATTTGTTTCATGATGCCCCACCGTACATTCCAACTCAAGGAACGCAACGGAACTTCGTTCTTCTGAATTTCTGTTGCATAAAAAAATTATCCATGTTTGTTCAAAAGCTAAAACGTCCAACATTCGAATTAGTTTTCGATAAATGATGAACACTCAAAACCATTCAATTTTTTGACAATATTATTTATCAATCAGCACACAGTAGCACTGCACACTGCACACTAGCAGTTAGTGCTATACACTAGTATGGAATGAGAACGTCGCACATTTCCCCTAATTCTCCTTTGTGAAAAATCGTTCCACCAAGAAAAGGAGGGAAGGCAGCTTCTCTCTGTTTTCTTCCCGTCAAGTTTCATTTGGTTTCATCCTGCTTTTCTGCTCTGACTGTTTTCTTCAGGTTTTTGTTTGTTTTGTTTTCGACTGTTTTCCAGTTTTTCTTCACATGCACTTTTGCCATTCACTCTGTGAGTATGCGACTGCGGCTCATGAACTTGCAAAATTAAACTGTGACTGTGTGGCTCAGGTTTTGATTTTGATTTGGAAGTTGGAACGTTAGAAGAAAAGTTAAAATCTCTTTTTTAAATGTAGTATTAACATCAGTTCAGTTCGATTATTAATACAGGAAATGTCAGTTGTCCGTGTTTTTGAGACCGTACATTTTGCAGACGGATGTTAGTTACGAGAACTGAGCGGTTGGGGTGAGAGTTCAGTGATCAGTCTCAGTGCTTTTAAATATGGTGCAACTATTAAGAAAAAGCCGGAAAAAGGCGGTGGAGACGCCACCGACATCTGCTGAAGCAGTGGAGCCAAGGGTAGGTGTATCGAATACTAGGGAAGATAATGCTAGAAATAACGTTTATCAGCCCGTTGCAACTAGGAGGGCGAGGAAATCGACGACCCCTGGCCCTTGCGGTAATCCCACTGCTGCTTCATCTAAGGTTAACAAAAGCAATGCACGACCTTCCGCGGTTAAGGATGACGAACAAAGTTCTTCAACTGATGAAGAACTGTTTGCAGATGAAGGACTTCAACAGAAGAGAAAAGTAGCTCTTTCCAGAACAAGCCCAAAGAAGTCGGCAACATCACTTACTTCCGGGGTAAATAGTGAGAGCGAGGAGATGGATGTTGATGAAGATATGACTGATGGAGGTAAGACTCGTGCCAGTGTCAAAGGGGCAAGTCGTTCTCGCCCAGGAGTTCATAAAGAGAAGACTGCTAAATCCTTGATCAAAGAACCTTTGCCACGTCCTGTGAATAAAAAAGGGAAAGCCGCACTTCCGGATGTCAATGATGATGCAGCTACCTCTTCGGAGGAGGAATTCCTTGGAGGTCGTAATTCGAGTGCTCAGGCAACTGCGAGTACTTGTGTATCTTCTTCGAGCACATCATCAGGACCAGCCCTCTCAAGCAGGGTTAGAAACGATGGAATGGATGTGGATAAGGGAAATAGTAGCAGTCCATCCAGGTCATCTGGAGATACTTTCAAAAGTCGCCGATCAAATTTGTGGGGTAGGCGAAGTAGAGAAACGCTTTCGGAAGCTTCATCGTCTGTTCAAGATTCCGAGTCTGTAGCGTCGGAGAGCAGCCTTGACCCCAATGACCCAGACTGGTTGAAGTTTTTCAATTCTATCAAAGATGCACCAGCCAACGTAAGATTTTTGTAGATATTTTTTTGCATCAAATCAAGTGAATCAGGTTCTGGTAGATCAGCCAGATGTAAATAATATTGAGTATAACTTGTAAATGGTTCCTTTAAAGTGGTGCTCTTATTTTATTTTTATTACACGTTCTTAGGCCCACGCGCTCCTTTCATCAGACCTGATTGGGTCATCAAACTCAGTAGCATTGTTGGGAAAACTAATATGTCGCTCAATATCTGGCGTCAATAGCACTAATAGCAGTGACAGCGATTCAAAGAGGTTGCGAGAAAAATGCGGAGTTACAGTAAGTTACATTTATAAATTATGAAACGTTTTATGTACAAAGTATTCTATAAAGGAAGTTTAAACTCATCTTCTTGAACTGTCGCTTGTTTAATCTAATTGTAGATTATTAGATCAATTCTTCACCTAACCATGGACAATGACAATGGAAGTGGTGTTGTAGTGGACTTGGTGAACATATTATATTCGGAACTAAAACATTTTTCTACGCCAGTTCTTTACAACATTGCAGAATATTGTCTGGAGTATATGAAAAAGAATAAAGAAAGGGACGGATGTTTGCCTTCAAGGTATTTCATGCAAACAAACAAACCATTTGAAATTATGTCAATTATTTAATTGTATTATTTATGAATATTATCTTAGGTGGATCGAAATTTTTGGAAAATTGATTGCTGTTCTCACTTCTCGAGGAGACATAAAACACGAAACTGATGTTATGGAAGGGAGGGCGTACAAAGAGTACATTGTCACTGAAATGTGTGGCCCACGATTGAACTGGACAGCAGAGAATACTGCGTCTTTGGTAGCCATAATAAGGTAGTATACTATTTGGGTAACAAATTATTTGCTGTTGAATGATTATATTGTCATCGATCATTATTGGAGTTCTGATTTTTGTCGATTTCAGGGAAATTCCGGGGCTGGGTGACACAGAGCTTAAACTTCTCTTTGTTCATATAAGATCATGTTTACATAAGATGAAAGCTACTGCTATTCCGCCTATTGTCCACCAGCTCATTTTGTTGGCCGGGAGTAGGTTTCCCTCAGAATTACTGACAGTTAGTGCAGAATACATCAAAAACGTTGACTTCAGCAATATGGAATCCCTAGAAGTTAGGCAGAAGCGAAACGCTTTAGGGACTGTCGTATTCCACTTTCTGGAAGCAGCTAGACATTGTGACGTTTTGTTGAAAGCAGTTATCAAAGTTGTGAAAGCCTCCTTCTTTGATTTCGGCAAAGTCATGAGCCCATTTATGTTATCAGTTGTACTAGGGTTGACAACTTATGACCATGCAAAATCTGTGGTAAGATTTTTTTTTGTTAAATGCTCAAAACAATTTAAATAATTGTACTTACGCTAATTGCGAATTGTAAACTATGTGTTTTGTGTTTCATTTTTTCAAGATTATTGAACCTCTGAGGAATTCCGTAATGAAGTCGTTCCATTCCCTACACCTCAGTGAAAAGAGTTATTGGTATCGTCACAAAGTCGGAGACGCAGAAGACAACGTTACACAGTGCTTCAAAGCAGTTTTGGAAACTAGGTATGTGTTTGGCATTTTGTATTTTATCTACATATTTTAATTTATGATTAAACTACCTGTCGTTTTTGTAATTTTTCGTACATTGTAATAGTAAGTTAAATCATTCAATCCATTAGATCATCTGAACTGGAATTTATGTTTGACGGCCTCCGTGAATTGGGAATCGGATTGCTCAACGCAGAATCGTTCCAAACGAAGTATCCAAACACATTAGAAAGATGTCAAAGTTTAGGCTCTTACTTAATAACTTCACTGGTTAAAAGTTGTCCAGATCAATTACCTAGAATGATGAAACATTTGCTTAAGGTTTCGTCAAAATCTTTGGTTCATACAGGTAAAAACGTTATGTAGCTGGTATGACTGTTTTTTATTTTTTTTCGTTCTATGCTTCTTTATAAAAATCTAATATTCTTTACAGAATGTCTTGCAAAATGCATAGAAATGCGAACTCGTCAAATGATTCATCCTTCAATGCTTGGAGGAACTTGTGAAATAATACGTCGTCTCCCAATGATGGAATCCACAGCAGCTGCTATGCTTGTCAAAGCGCTATCCAATGCCTTCAATTTGAGCTATATCTTGCTAGACCAACTAATGTTGCATCTACGAAAAACAATTTGGAAGTCCGTTGAAGCTAGACGTACTGCTGCCAAAATAATGATAATTCTTTTGTCAAATTCTCGAGTTGTCGGTGACCTTCCTTTCAGTCAGTTCAGTGAAAGTCAGCGCTTCTACAATGATTCTCAGAATCATCAGCAGTCGTCTTCAACTGCCGGTCAGCTTCCGGATAATCAGCCCTTATGCATTGAAATTCTCACCCTAGCAAAACGTTGCTTCAGCCAACAGTGTGAAATAAGAGAGGAATTGTACTTGGGTAGGAATTACAGTTATAATTTTATAAGTTCATGCATTTATGGAAGGTTTAAAATGTGCGTGCACTATTGTTACTACCATTTATTTTATTTTCTCCCAGGTTTCCATTCAGTTGTTCGTAAAAATCCCGGCCTTTGTGAACTAATTTGTAGCCACTTGCATAGTCACACTAATCAATATTTATCTGAAGATCTGGATACAACTGCAGTAGACGCAGCTTCACCAATACTATTTGGAAAGCTAGTGGATCTGCCAACTAGTGCAAATGCAAGTGGCTACACGGTAGCTACAGTTAAGGTATTTATATGAATTTTTATTTGTTTAAAAAAGGGGTTTGGTCGCAGTATGAGTGTTTATTTACCTCTATGGTTTATTGAGCTAATAATGAATGATTACTCATTTAATATATAGGAGGAACTAGGATTCCTCATACAGTGTTTATCTTTTGTTGTGCACAAAAGTCATCAAGCTTTCCATGCAGTTGATGATGGTCCGCCCGCTGCTGTAGAACAACTGGAACAACTTTTGCAACATTGGATCAAGGCTGTATTAAAAATAACGCCTGGTGCTATTGAAATTGTGAGATAATTTAATAATCATCTATAGATTTCTTTATACTGACGTTTAGGATTTCATGTATTAATTGTTAATGATGTTTCTTAACTTGCTGTATATTAGGCTGCGGCAGATGTCGTAACTGGAGCGGGAGGCGGTTCTCGACCATTAGATTCAGTTCGTTATGTGGAAACAATCTTTACTATTCAGCTTATGCAAGTAATTGAAGCTCTTATCGAATACTTGAATTTGGAAAATAAACCAAGAAACGATAAAATTGTTAAAAAGCTCTTTGAGCGTCACAACTTAATCGAGCCACTACTAAGAGTAAGTTCAACTCTGCCAAATAAATCTATTCGTCGTTAATGTTGAAGGTTTAAACCACTATATGGTCGAATTTATTTGCTTGAATTTTGTTTGTTTTTGTAGAAAGAAAAGGAAAAAGCAAGTAACAAGAAAGGTAAAGGAGACAAGGACAAAACGAAAGGAAAGAATACGCAGAAGGGTGGGAAGAAAAACGACACCACCGTCGCAGACGTTACTGATGATGCTTCCGAAACATCAGAAAATCCAGCGCCGGGTGTAAAGTTTAAAAAACCAGATGCGCCGAAACGATTGGTGCACTATTCTATAATTACTTTAGAAAGTGCTCTGGACATGTTACGTAAATTGCAAAAGTATGTTTCAAACTGATTGAAACTATATTGTGGTTAGCACTCTTAAGTTAAGTGCACATTTATTTAAATCTATTGTATCGTATACTAAAACTTTTTTATAATATTGTTGTAGATCAGATGTAGATAAGGGAGTGGTCCTGACGGTCGAACATGAGCAATTTGAGAAGTTTTTACTGTCAATTGTTAAGCAGAAATTTGTTAATTTTAAGAAGAAAGAACCACTTCATGAGAGAAATCGCCCCACTCAAAAAATTGTTGAAACTTTCGCTGATGTTGCAGGGTGGGTTTTTACTTCATGTGCAACATTTTTTTGTTTTGCTATTCATGTAAAAACAGTTTAATCTTCTTGCTTCCAGGTGCATTTGGAATGGCTTGTTGATGCACAACTCAGAGGAAGATGATAGTGTTCCAACAGTGAGTGCTGATACAATGGAATTGAGGTTGGAAATCATTAATGACATCGTCACATTGCTGTGTTCCTCCCATTTGTCCATTTGTTGTCACCTGATAAAAGTATTTAGTAAGTATAAAACTCTCAATTTATAAACAGCGCATTAGATCAATATCCTTTCCAGTGTGTAAACTAAAAGTCGATTTTTACGTACTCGTAGGTGACGATGAGAGTGATGACCCTTATGATACAGTTTTTCCAAAATTTTTCAATTCCTGGAAAGCTGTGCATGGATGGATGCCGGCTAATTGTGATGGAGAAAGGACGATACATGAGAACTTATTTGATATTTTGCATGCATTTGCGAAACCATTGTCTCCAGATCAGGATTCCCAGGAAGACCTTCGAGCTGCAGAGGTACTCTATTCTATGTTTACAACTATGATACTCTTCGTCTGTCCTTTACCTTTTGTATAATGTACTGATGGAAGTTCTTTGTTGTTGACCCCTATTGTAAGCAGGTGCTTAATTGGGTGTGGAATTATATGTCATCCAACTCTGGAAAAACTGGCAAGGCAGAATTTTTATTAGCCGACTCGGTAGTTTCATGCTGGTTGACGTATTATATGAAAGGCAAAGACTTTTTGGAGCTTCCAGGAGCACGTCATCATGACATTTTAACATTAGCCATCGGCGTCAAGCAAGCTTTAGGACTTGGAGATGATGTAAGTCATGATAAGACCATCATATTGCTAACTTATCATATTTCTATTTTGTTACCCGAACCCCAACTAAATTGAAGAAAATATCAATGTAAGCTAGCCTAGCATGCATACCAATTTTAATATGTGTTTTTTCCCAGGTGGAAACTCAACATCTGGAAGACTCACTAAAAGTGAAGATGTGGATCATCAACGAAGATACTGCCTCTAAAATACTGTGTGCAATTATGAACCAAATTGAGGTCATTCTCGACCACATTCAAGCAGTTCTGGCGAAACTAAAATTCAATCAAAGTGACGATGCGGAAACTCAAAGTATTTATTAATTTCTGTTTCGTCTGTTTGTACTTAGGAATGTTTTTGAAAAATAATAATAATATAATTGAAACTTATTACTTAAAAATTAATTTTAGACAAAGTTGGACTCCTCCGAGGTTGCTGTTTCGTAAAGATTGATGAAATTGTGACTGTTTGCTCACAACTGGTAATTTCTCGCTTCCCAGCCTGCCTATGTTGTACATCAATGCTAAAGATTATACCTCAGATCTTTAGTGTAATGACCGGATTTGGCGAGTACATTTTTGATTTGATAAAGACTAAGCGACCTTACAGTCTGAAAGGGTATGTACTTCTTTCAATCATGATACATTTTTTGTAGTATTTTAGTCAGTAAATGTAGACTATTTGTTCGACTGACCAAAGAATTCCCGTATTTCTAGATTTGCAAAACCGGTAGCAAAAATTGGTAAACATTTCAAGCCTTTGGTTGAAGGAATGATTAACCACGTAGAGGTAAAACATTCTTATCCACAATATTTGGGTCTTGCTACTTTTGTTTGACTTTGATTTTATATAAGCCGATTAAATGTATTATGATATTTTCCTTCATTTGAAGCGTGTTCAACGGGAGTATGCAGATGAAGTCTTCAAAAAGGCAGTCGCTAACAAAAAGTACAAGGGTGCTGCGAAAGTTCCACAGTCTGTTAAAAATCAACTACTGAATGAGAAGAAGTTAATCCCTAACTTTGTTTATGTAATTGAGAAGTATGATCAATTGATCATCGCTCTTTCTAAGAAAAGCGTAAGTGTTTTGTAAATGCTTAAGTAACGCCAGCTAACTGCATGCTGAATATTAGATTATGTTTTACGATAATTCCACATCTCTATTATTTATGTTTTACAGGATAAGCACAAACTACTTGTAGGAATGAAGTTGAGTACCGCTCGTGACTTTCGAATCGATAGCAAAAAGTTAGCTGACGCAATGAATAGCGGAACCAGATCCGTACAGGACATTACAACAGTACCTGATGAGGAAAGTAATATGGAAGTAGTAAATAATGTAAGCCACACGAAAAAGTATTTAAGCCCGTTTGCAATACTAGATCATTTAAACAGTGTAGTGTATGTGTAAAGGTTGTTTCGCCTATTTGTCTTTAGACTACGGCAGCTGGTCCTTCAAAATCTCGAGTTCGGAAAGCTCGAAAAAGAAAAACATCCGAACGAGACGAAGAAGCTAGTAATGATGAGTAGATGTGCAAGTAACTTGAGACGCTAGAAGATGGGCCATGTGAGAAAGAAGAAAAGTTTAGATTAATAAACCTGAGTTAAAATTGATTCCGGCAATTTTTTACAACAATTAAACTTAAATTCGAGTATTCCTGCTAAAGTTATTAATTGTTTTCACTGTTATTATATGTAATACGCGCTTTAAATTGTATACATTTTACATTTACAACCGATTTTCAAAGTTTTAACCTGTTTTGTACCAAGGATAGCCAGTATAAAATCTGTAGACCACTGTTTATCAAAAACGTTTAAATAAAATAAAGACTTGTAAGTTTTAAGAAAGTATAAAAACGGTTTTAATATCACAGCCATATATTGCTTTAATATAATATAGTTTATATTATATTGCTTTGATTCACAATGTTAGTGAGGGCGATCTGCTCTTGAGAGAATACAGTCTAGTTCCTGCACCACTCTGTCACTTGTCAGTCTTTTCTTTTTATCTTCTAAGCACCTTTGACTTAACTGAAACACTGAACTAATTTCATCACTATCTATGTTTTAAAGTAAAGTACATTGATCTATCGCCAAGTCCCAACTCTTGTAGCATTTTACTCATTCTAGCATAGCACACCCATCTCCTTAGTCAATAACATACACGAAGCAACTTTTTTATGCTCTTTATCATCTTGTACATTGTCAAAATAAAACAAAAAGTTGACTAAACAGCATCGCAATTTTCTCAAATTACAGGTGAAACCATAAGCGTCAATTTTATGAAAAGCAAGCCAATCTAATGCGTTTTTCCAAATTTTAATTAAATGGATTGAATGAGTAAAATGCTTTAATTGAGAACGGTTTTTCAAATTTTATTTGGAAAAAATGCTGTGAATTAGAGACAAATTCATCTTCCAGAGCAGGCGTAGGGCTTGTTAAACAATCGTTTCTGAATTTTGTAGTATTCCAGCACTAAATATGATCTGTCTTTGATTTTGTGAATACTACTCACTACAGAAATTCCCTATAAACCATCTGCTGGATTGAGAAATCAACTACAAGTCATGTAATACTATGCCTGGCGTTGCATCTGTTTGAAAATTAACAACTTGTTATTGACCAATGAATCCATAAAAAAACATTTCTCTCAAAGTCCACTTAATGCATTAATGTACAGACTATGATTTATTTTTTATTTCAAGTGGATGTTCGCTGGGTGGTGATTGGGAAGTTTGGCAAATGATGATTTTATTTGGTGGGTTTACCTTCGGAATTTTATTCATCGAACACTTTTTTTTTAAATAAAAATTTATGATCTTATTTATTTATTTATTTATTTATTTATTTGAATTCAAGATTTATAAACTAGTTTATTCGTGCATATCAATTAAACATTTACCGACGACCCAATTCACAAGAATGAGTTAAAAAAAATATTAGGTCAAAATTATTATTATTTTCACTTTTGTGAATCATGACATGCCACAACAAGGACGAAAGTAATAAGCACTAAGCATAACTACAACATACTTATGCTTACTTTATCTAAAATACAAGCACAAAACGCAAGGTCATTGTTGTACAGAATTTTTTAGCGCTTCTCTTTGCTGCAATGCACATTTATTCTAATAATATTATATAAAATACATTTGAGCAGGAAAACAACATAATATTATTATTGAATGGGATATTTTTCTCGATTTCAATTTTCAAATTGAATTCCACGTCAGATTACAAGAGTAAAACATCGCGTGATAATTACTATTTTGTTTAGATAAGTAATATAAAGGCTGTTGCAATTTGTTGATATAAAGCATTTTGTTATAACATACCTAAGTATTTGTACATGCATTACTATGAATTTATTTATACATGTATTTTCAGGGTTTTGATGTGGCTGAGGGTGGCGGTATTGAGCTAATCTCGTCCATAATAACCAATACCTTGAGTATTCCATGCAATGTATTAATGGGAGCCAATCTTGCCGGTGAAATTGCGGATGGAAAGTTCAGCGAAACAACAATCGGTAAATTATAGTAATTGAATAAAGAGCCAATGAGAAATCTGTAATGTAAGGAAAGCTTTGATTGGATGTTGTTTCATGATACCAAGAAAATATAAACTGTGGCAATGTTTTTACAGGTGCTCGTGACGCCAATCAAGGCAAACTTTTGCATAAGCTCATTCAGACAAATGACTTCCGAGTGGTAGTTGTAAAGGATGTTGAAACAGTGGAGCTTTGCGGTGCTCTTAAAGTATGATATTTTACAAACAATATAATGTGTTGATTGAGTAGCTTTTGAATGTGAATATGAAAATGGAATTCCTGCTATAAAAAAAGCTCCATATTGTTGGGTTTTCTCTATGTGTAGAATGTCGTGGCAGTAGGTGCTGGATTTATAGATGGGTTACAATTAGGCGACAATACCAAAGCTGCCGTTATTCGTCTTGGTCTAATGGAAATGGTCAGGTTTACCCAAGAATTTTTCAATAAGGACTGCGAAATTTCAACATTCTTAGAAAGCTGTGGTGTGGCCGATTTAATTACAACATGTTATGGAGGTAGAAACAGAAAAGTTGCTGAAGCGTACGTAAGAACGGGAAAGGTAAGGAAAATGATGTTGCCATAAAAGAGCCGTTTTCTATTATGTAAAAAATAATTTCTACATTTGCTCTGACGAACATACTACCATGTACTTTGTAAATATTCTTTGCGGATTATCATTCGT
>JAQIWO010000577.1:0-13461 GCA_034695405.1 Entomobrya muscorum | reverse complement strand
ATCATCCTAAAATGCACGGTGGTGGATAAAGTATCATCATGTTATCAATCTCCGTTCTCCATACGTGCCTCCTTCTCCGTGAAAGGGAAAACCGCATAGGAGGAACCACAAGAGTGTATATATGGTGTATGGAGAGAAGCTATGTTTACGAGTAATGATATAAGAGTGTAAATCGAGTAAAACCTTCTTTTCTCTTCCCTTCACTTACTCTAATGCAATATGTAAATGAGTTGGTATACACTACACACACAGCTATATGTGAAGTACGTTGTGGTGGTAGGTGAGCATGCCAAATTATAAAGGAGATTTAGTTTGACTTTTCAACCTTCTTATTTTTTAGCTGTATTAGAATGCATGGATGTTTGCGTGCATTCTAAAAGAAAAGAGAAAGTTTTCCCCATATTTTTTCTCTCATCAAACCATTTTCCTTTCCTTCCTCTCAACTGGTTCTACTTACTACTACTATCATGCTTTCTCCTCACTTTCTCTTTCTTATTTTCATGTGAAATGTATTATATAATTAATGATGATACAGATTGGGAGGACTCCAAGAAGAAAGAGAACAAGTTAAACGAGAGAAGGATATATAAAGTGAAAACAGCTGAAAGCAAAATGAGTTGAGGGTATAAACACGGAACATTTCATGGCACCAGCCAACGCACACAGTTGGAATTTAATACTCTTCTTGACTCGCTCGTCCGGACGACCCAAAGCTCATAAGATAAATTCATCCTTATAGCGAGTAAGAAGGCCTGGCGACGGTATTAGAGTATGATGATGATACAATGAGTACCCATATCACCATCATCATCATCGTCTCATTTCTATATAGTAGATAGTTAGTAGTGGTCGTAATATGTTCGGAGAAAGTAGTAATAACAATAATGACATAATACGCTTCTTCCCTCTGCCTCTCTTCCGTTCGATCTTCTTTAAGATTCTCATCGAACCTCTCTCTATGTGTCTCTCTCTCTATTCCATTCTTTCTATTTATATTGCTAATGTTTTGCCACGATGAGGATAGAATAGAAATGGGCAATCAAAAATCAAGTAAGAGTAAGATCCTCTTCTCCCTTTCACTCCACGTATTCTTTCCACGGATAATGCTGTGTGCTCTCACCAGAAAGAAAAGTTGCACACGCACGCAAGCACAATTTTCTCCATCTATAAAGACGCATAATGCTAGCTGGATATCAGTTATTCTTCTCGTTTTCTTCCCCTTTCTCCATCATCCTCATTATTATTATTATTAAGAAAACGATAAGGAAAAGGGTCTCGCCGCGAGAGTACTCTTTCACATGTAACACGCCTCATGGATAGATATAAAAAGATACCTTCACGATTTACCTTATGCCTTTCTCCTGATCATCATCAGCATTTTGCTTGGCTTGATTTCAGTGTAGATTTATTTCTCTGGCTAGTCGTCTCACTAATATTATATCCATTACCGTAAAATCGTGCCTCGGAAGGAAGAGGATTCCACACAGTGTTTAGTAATGACTGTAGGTGATGTACCATATGCATAGCATTCTATATATACCACACATCATATACAAACAATATGATGAGATGATAATAATTTTCTACAGGAGAAAAAGATGAAAAGAGCTCTCTCTCTCTCTCTCTCTATGGCTTTTATATTCTTTTGCTTGCGGTGGGGTGGCGGATGTATTTTTATTACATGGAAAAAACCAAGTGGGATTTTCTCTATTCCTTGTCCGCAGAGGATTGGGTATTAAGACGGGAAAGATAATAACGTATTATGTGTAGTAGAACAAACACACGCCCTGTCTCACTCCCAAGAAAAAAAGAGTAAATAGAGGCAACTTTCTCTTCTACATAAACACTATATAATCTATTGAACTACTATATCTATAAAAAGCATCTATAAAGGAAGAGAAAAAACCACTAAATGGAGAATTCTCAGTAATATCCTTTCACCCTCAACTGAGAAGGTACCATAATAATTTTCTATGGTTAATACACGACTAGCACAACTATACACACCACCTATATATGAACGATATTAAAAAAAGAACGTAAATACATTATCCAGCAGAAAAGGAAGAAAGAGTAGTAGTAGTTTTCAAAGCCATTCTGCAGTTTTTTTCTTCTGCTGCATAAAGGAAATGAACCGAGCCGTGTGCAACTATCAGAATAAATACGTATATACCTAGTCATAGTAAATGTTGTAATTGTGTAATAAAGTGGAGGTCTATGTATTTTTATACGTTTGGATACACACAAAAAACTTTCGCCAGAGAGCTGCTCTCTCTCTCTGTCTCTCTCTAATAGAACAGGAGCACGAAACAATTTCTGGTGTAAATGGTTTCCCTATAAAAACCAAGGTAAAAAAGAGTTTAAGAGCCGGAGATAAAATAGGTCTTAACAGTTGAGAGTAATCTCTGTAAAAGTAGGAGCCTCTGTAAAAATTGATGCGCGCGGCTTTGGCTTGCATTTATAAAGTTTACTACTTGATATTTTACTACTACACTGCTGTTCCAACAACGTGTACAAGCATGTAAACAGAGATTGCTGAACATATCGCCAAAGCAGAAAAAAGAAGATATCACACACAAGCACATGTGTACATTTTAATGCATTATATAGCTTTTACCGTAGGAGAGAGCATTGCTAAAGAATATAAAGCGTATCTGGAACAATTTTTTTCTGTTCAGCCATAAAAACAAACAGCAGCAAGTTTATATAGGTATTTTAGACGAGCAAGACAGCAAATTCGACAAGACACATGCAAAAACAATTTTTATGTGTTAGCCGCCCCAACCATATAATATCCAATATACATATCACAGTATACATAATAATAATATGTATCACTGTCAATAAAACTCATTCAGAACAGATGCTCTTATATATTTAGTAGTAGAATATAAGTAACTACATCTTATACACTTTTTTCTGTGCAATAAACAGTTTACTAAGTAGAACTGTAGCACACTAATATCAACACTATTCTTTATCACCGCTATATATTTGCAGAAGGCTAAATGTGAGTTTTTTAAGAGGAAGTTGTAAAAGAACATGGTTATTTTCCAACTACATAAAAGAGAAAGGGAAATGGCTGTAGAAAAAAAACAATAGCAGCAGCAGCAACAACATCAACACGCAAACAGAGGCAGATAGCCGCATATATACACGAGAAGACAGAGAAACACACACAGACACACACAAAGAGAGAAGAAAGATGAAGATAAAAACTCACCATTACATAATGACGTTGAATCTCAATCTTTTCGCTAGCCAATTTCTCGCACTCTAACTTCAAACTGTAAATCATTAAAGTGCAATTTACTTTTATATTTTACACTGTTCAACTCCTTTATATAGTACACATTATATATGATTATAATGTTTATATACATATATATATATATCATATATTACACTATGCATAAAAATACTTTATGGATATATGTATATGTGTAAATATGCATGTATATCTATTATCTTTATTATGTTCTCAGAGGCTGAAAGAAAGACAACGTTGTTGTGTAATGGGATTTATTTTCCTTAAGATGCTATTTTCTCGAGATTATGTTCTTTTAATGGTAGCTCTTAGCACCTTCTCCTCATCATTACTCGTCGAGGTTTTTTTTCTCTCTCTGTCTGGCGAGAATTTAAGTTCTCATTTTTTACAGCGAGATTTCGCTATGTTGAGATTTTTTATGGTCTTTATAAAAATGATGGAAAGTAATGCCAATTCTGAGAGGATTTTTTTTTGCGGATAGAAATGTGTGGTTGACCAATCATTTTGGATGGGATGATGAATTATGAGAAATAATGATGATGAGTATAAAAAACTGATGAAACGTGAGTTGTGCTCATGTACTCATGAATGAAGTAATAAAGATAGTAATGATACAACAATGCGGATTCAATCTAGTTTAATTTTGAAAATTCAAAGATTGATTGAAAATGCAATCTTTCGTTATAACAATGTTGTGCATAAAGTCGTTTAGAAAATCATTATTAATCTTTTTTAAAGAGAAATTTGGCTTTATTTCTGTGTTTTAAACATGTAAACTCAAACTGGTAAAAAAATTGTGGAAGAAGATTCATTTTTGTTTACAAAAAAGTGGGATTTATCGCTCTATGATGCATTGTTAAATAATTGGCTGCTGACATGCACGTCTGGTGTTCATCTCAATTTATTAGTAGTGAGCAAGCATGCGTATTTTTTTAGTAGATTAGAGTAAAAATGTGTGTCTAGCCTGAATCCTTTCCTTCTAAGTTCCCATGCTTCTGTGTATAAAAATCAGTTCCTGAATTCAAAAATCCTCAACTGAACATTCTGTTCTTAAGATTACATTTCGTCTCTAGAGCTCAGTAATTCCCTTCACATGTGAAAAAAGTAGAAGTATTTTTTATATAAAAAATGGAACCCCATTGCTAGGTTGTTGTTGAAATCTTAAAGTCATGTCACAACTAATCAAGTGGATTATTTTATTGTCCTATTTGCACAATAAACAATATCTTTTTTTCGTTGAAAGTTGCAGAAAGGCTTATCATTTTATACGACAATGATTGTCACTATCCTCCTTTTTTTACATTCCTCTGTTCTTATATGATTTATAAAAATCGAAAGCATACGACTCCATACAGCTGCCAGATGAACAAACATATTTTCTTTTCTTTACTTATTTTATCGTAATAATATATATTGTAAAACTCGTCTTAATTAATTTCCCAGGAAAATCTGTAACGTGTGTGCGTAGTAAAAAAAATCCTAGGTATTTGCCTCACGACGACAAAGAGGATACACACACCATGTCGAAAATGAAGATTTATGCACACATGTCTGGTGATGATCAAGTTTAGACAATAACTTTTTTTTTGCTCATCATACCCAGAAAATTTATTACTTGGCTGAAAATATTAAATATTCATATTTTATTGTTTGAGCTGACTTGTCATCAGCAGGATATTATTTTGCTGCTAGATTATCTAGTTTGTTGCAAGAACACATATTATATTTTGTGTCTACTTAAATATTCAGACCTTGCACGTTTAATTTCATAATACTTCCAACACAATATTGTAATTTGAAAAGATAATAATATTATGAAAAGCTGACAATGAACAAGTAAAACAAGTTGAAAACTTCTCTCTTTTTCTCTCTCTCTATCTCCGCCGAGCATTTTCGCTCCAAGCACTAGATAATGTGCGCGCCTTCTCTTGTACTCACATCAATTTTAATAATAAAAACGGCTACAACTCTGCAACAAGAACGGAATTACTACTTGGCAGGCATTACTCACACTGTAAATGACATTACTGGCAAAAGCACTGCCAAGAAATTAATATTGGTACAAAAGAACCGTTAATAAAATTCAAATAACATGATAATAAAGCATACATAATAAAATAAAACGAATGTATTTCTAGTTTCTACATATTTTCAACAATGTTAGAACGTTGGCGGTTTCGGTTGGTGATGTTGATCATTATTATCATCATCATTTCCAACTTATTTATCTTGCTCATTCATATACACAGCCTATTTTATTTTGCCGTCGCGTCGGCTTCAAGAGCAAAAAAAATAGCCATGCTGAAAAGCCATATGAAAAAAGAAAAATATTTAATATAAAAGTTGTAAAAATCTTTTTATGAGTTTTCATCACCATTTTATAAAAACATGATACGCAAATAACTTTGGCGTTAACTGCGTATATGGTGTTAAGCCAAAATGCTTTCAAGTTTTTTACTACATGCGGCAAAAGTGGCTGGTCGGTCGGAACAATAATATTATTATTATAAAAAATATATATATAATTTTTTTATGATGAAACGAATTCAGTGTACGAGATGCTGAGATGATATGATGTTGATGATGATGAGGAATTCTTTTTAGTATAAATCTTTTTAAACTGCTCTGTGGTTTTCTCCTCATTTCAATCTCCGACGCTACTATACTTTAGCTAATTTCAATTTTATGCGTTGCATATAAAATTCCAAATTGTGTCGGTAGTACGGACGGATGCATGCAGTTTCTATCCATGATGGTTTTTCTGATGATGTGAACTCGTTGCTGTTTTACCACCGCCGCTCTCAAGAGAAGCAAAATTCCATTGTACTCAAAATCACTACTTGCTACTACTGCAATATACTTTTTTTTAGCAGTTCAACAACAAAATAGTTTATAGGATTGTTGGTATAGTGGTGGTGGTGATGATGGTGGTGGCACCGTGGTAGTAAAACCACTATCATTATTTTATCGTTCATATCATTACGATGCGATTACGCTTTTTGACAACCACAGAGAATACACGAAACAAAGTTTCATTTGGTGGAATACGTTCATAAAAAAAGTAAAGTGTATATATGTGCATTCTAAGGTATTTGACGCATATGGAGCCTATGAAATCATCTTGTCCATCTGTCCGTCGCCTTCATTATTGAGCCCAAAAGGTTTCTAACCAATAGCCATGTATAGTCATGATTTTTGACATGTTTTCAACCACAGTTTTAGCTCGATTGACTTTCACTCAGCATGATTTTTTAAGCTACTTACTTATTATGCAAATAATCAGATATAAACGTAATGATTTTTTTGTGGACCATGCTATTTGGCCATGCTGCAAGCATTATTCTTTTGGCTTGCCATAAACTCCTTCTGTGATATCCATAAATGTGTATTTCTCTAGCAAGCGAGTCGTCCAATATAAAAAAAATCATAAAATGAAACATGATAAGATGAGATTTGTGATAATGCACCAAATTTTTTAACGAAAATCTAATAAAAATTGAACATATTTTTCTATAAAAATGTATATATATATTTTTTTGGGAAAAACTTCTTCCATACTAAAAAAAATTCCTTTAACACGAGCAAAAATGGGGTTCATCATAACGGATAAAAATCAGAAATCTGTTTGAAGGAGTTAGTAGAATAAGCATATTTTGTAAGATTGTTTAATTTTTGTAAGTTTTTTATCATTTAGTTATATATTCACATGCATGGATTACAAGCTTAGCACCCTCGAACAACGTAGTTACGCTAGCAGGATTATAAGTACAACACTATAATGATAGCAAGCTAAAAAAAAGCTCTGCCTTCGAAAAAAACAATTGAATGATAAAAAAAAAGGAATGAAACGGTTTGTCCAGGTCCTCATACATATTGCAGTTAGAAAAATCAAACAATCATACAAAGTACTATTATTACACTAAGAAAACTCCCCCTCTTTAATTAAGATGTCTGATTATTGATCCGTTATAATGAAACCGCATAATTCGTGTCACAATAGTATTGATTTTTCGTGTGCAAGAATACCTGTCTTATTTTTTACTGTTTAAGTTATTAAAATTTGGAAGTTCTTAGGACAAAAAATATCATTCTTGAAAAAAATCTTTTTTTTGTGAATTATAAAGTCAAGCTATTTTATAGTCATACCATCCCTTTTCTCACTAGGTCATAATCATAAATAAATATTGCATTGCACATTACCTATTATTCTATTATCAAAAATTATCGTGCTTTCATTTGGGAAATATTTTTAATGGATGAAATTAATCATAGAAAAGAATACAGAATATGAACGAAAAGTATATTTAAAAGCACTTTACAAAGCCTATATATAAGAAAATAAGAAACAGCTAGTTAGCTGGCAATTACCCCAAATCTTTTCATGATCGCATGTTAAAATATTTGAGCATGTTAGTTATTTAAACCAGTGAAGATTTTAAGAAAGTCATGAAAGAAAGAAAGAAAGTAGGAAAGAAGAGTTAAATTAATTTGATCAAAGATCACAAAAAAATGACTGCCAAAACCGTTTTTATCGCTAACTGACATCTTTTGACAAATATTTTTTATGTTAACAATTTGTAACTCTAATATTTTAATCAGCAAGACTGCTATTCATTTTTTAATAAACAAAGTTCCGACTTTGTTGCTGGGAAAACCGCTGATTGAAACAATGCAACAGTTAATATAAATATTTATTTTTGGTCCGAAATAAAAAATTTCATTCCCAAATTTTGATAAAATGTAAACACATCATGAATTTTACCTTCCTTAGATGAAAAAAGGAAGTTTAACGTGATAGCGAAGTACTTGATATATTTTAGTGCACGCACATGTATTTTAAAAGGAGATGATGATTTGAAGGACTAAGTGTATGAATATGAGAAGACGATAAATTTAGTAAAAAGGCAAAGAAGGAACTCTATAAAGATTGATTCGCCCTGAGTGGTTTACTCTGGTTGAGTATGCTTAATTGAGTAGACATTAGGGTTAAAATAGAAATTTAAAAAGTTACGAAGATTTCTGGCTACCATTAAAACCGGAATTATGTCTTTAACTAGAATATTATTAACTAGCAAATTTAATGAAGAATGTCCAGTGAAAACCTGACACAAATATAACTCGCAACACTTCTCTTTTTGCTGCAATAAAATTAAATATTCCTCCTTTTAATCGCTGTTGGCTACAATACATTGTACTTAATCGTACTCATAATTAATGCATGACTACTGATAAACACATGTGGCATAAAGTCACCATGCAATACAAATCCCCAAACATTTTTGTTGTATCTGTGAGTTGCCAATAGAATGGACTTGTTCTATGCTGTGCAGTGTACTATGCAAGTTGCTATAATCAAGCTTGGGCTGCTTGCCTTGTGTTGTTCAGTCGTTCAGATAACTAGTCATGCCAAACATGAAGAAAACATGAAGATAAATTGGTACATATAAACAGATAAATAGTAGGTATAACCAGTATGTATGGAGTATGGGGGTATAACTAGTGTATATGGGGGTATAAGTAGTATATATGGGGGGTATAACTAGTATATATATAGTAGGTCAGTATGACATGGAACCTTCTCCAACCCCTGGTGCCAACAGGGTCACGATTTGACCTGTGGTCCCTTGACAAAAGTTGATTCCTTTTAACCCCTCTATCGAAATATGCAATAAAATAATTTTCAGTCCCCACCATGGGGCCGCCACCCGGCTTCCGACTCCACAGGGTTAGACCTAGGATGCTGAAAATCACTAGCGATCAAGCCCTTAACCTTATGAGTCTGTGTACCAAGTTTGAAGAAAATCGATCAAACGATAACCAAGTTAGAGCATTCACAGACGGACAGACAAACAAACCAATCGCATAACTACGATTAATAGCTTTGTCAGAGGAACAGTGATACCTTTGTATCCTCGTGTACAACGTACATCAAATATTCTTAACTAGAAGACAGTTAAGGAGACTGTCTTCTAACAGATTACAGACACATATATTAATCACCAAAAGCAATTCTAATCAAATTCTACAATCATTGTCAATTATGATTCATTTACATTATCAGTTCATGTGGACATTTACATTTACCACATTTTCCTTCTTTCCTACTTTAACAATTTTTCATAAGTACAAGGAAAGGTCGAAAAAATATTTTATTTCTTTGCTCCTGCCTGGAAAAATTCTATCTTTTGCCTATGCCGAGCAGGTCTCGCTTTTGGGGTTTCGGGTGGTGTCACTACTGGTGGTGGTCTTATTGGGCTTTTCTCAGCAATCATCTCGGGCGACGCCTCTCTGGATTCTGGCAATGCATGTAGAGGGGATGATGGGCATGGAGTTGGATTTCGCGCTGGTGATGTCGTTGTCACCATCTCATTTGCATGTTGCTGTTGAGTCAATTCTTCAATTTCATCTTCTGGCTGCTGTCGGCTTTGAGCAGCTCTAATCTGGTCCACCTGTCGACGCATCTGTGTACGATTAACCTCCACCAAGGACGTTACTGGGCCATTGGCTGCCTCTATCTTCCCTCTCGTCCATTTTTCTTGGTTGCGTGAGTATTTCTTTACCCACACGGCGTCTTTCCTGTACAAATTTGTGCCGAAGCTGATTTAAATTTCGTTTGACTGCAAACGAAATTCCTGGAATATTATTAAATATATTTAATTGGAGCGTGTTTGAAATCTTAATTTAAGGAAAAGATTTAAAGCACTGAATAGTTGAATTGTTAATGACATTTTAAAACATAAACTAGAATGCGAGACAACAGATATATTCGAATTATTTACTATACATGGGTCTTTCTAATTATAACGGAACACCCTTAACATTGCAATATGTATCTCAAAAGGAAGTTGACGTATAGACCAAATGCGGGTACGATAAGATAGCCCAGAATGTAAGCTATCAACACGCATAAGCACAATATTCTACATTGTTTGCTGTGGAAGTTGCGATCACGGAAGCAAGCAAGATGGCTATCCCAAGAAACTAGCGGACAGCTGAGATCAAGCTCCCAAATTTTAAAGAGCTGCCACTCCGACAAATAAAGATAGATTTACATAATTTTTCCCGTAAAATGTTACCTAGCTTCAGGCGTTTTAGCAGCGTTGCAAAAAGTATTAATCGGGTAATACAAACCGTCACAATCATAGCAAACAATTTTTAGACAACAACTGGCAAAAATGACAGATAAGATGAACAAGTGAGAAACGTACTGAAGGAGGACAATTAATTGGTGATTGATTGATTTTATCTTTTTCATTTTGAGAATATAATCTGAAAAGTTACTGTAGTGCAGTGGATGGATTCCTAAATTCCTCACATACGAACAATGCAAATGCGCAAATCTCAAACGAGGAAAACCTATCTTTATACCACGACAGGGGAGATGATATTCTTGGCCAATTCATTACTGGACGTGAAATATATTCATTACTATCAGCCTGCATCCAAAATGGAGTCAAAACGTGGCTACAAAAAGCGTCAGCCCCTTCAAGAAAACCGATTCCAAAAATTGGATTCTGACTGTTTAAAATGTCTGACCCGATTATTCTACGAGACAAGAGTCAAGGGTTTTCAAGTTATAATAGGCAAGTAAGTGTAGAATTGTGAAAAATTTCATCCTAATCGACCTACAAACAATGAAGTTTGCTAGATGCTCCGTTATAAGTGGAAAGACCTATGTACAATGTTTGAATTACTATTCAATTTATTTCACTGACTACATCAATTGTCTAGATTTATAATCACTCAGAAAAAGAAAACTGATACCCTGAATAAAAGCATTTTATTCAACTGCAGCTTACATTCAAATTTACGTACACAAATTAACAGTTGATTTATAAAAATACTAGGGAGCCCGCCATCGATGCCAAATCGATGGGTTCTAGTAAATGCATTGTAATTAGTGCTTTTTATATGAATTCTCCATATTTTATTTGCATTCCGAGCTATTTACTTAAATCTGTAACTGATTGTTTTAAATTCCTTGTAAATAACTTTAATTTACCGCTATTCATTCGTAGTTAGCTCTATTTTTTCAATTGTGAAGCGTATGGTTGAAAAGTTAACTATCGATATAGTCTGAATATTTAATTTCATGTAAGTTCACCAATTTGACATCGCGGATACTAAAACTGACACAGAATTTCTAATATGAAACCGTTACTCAGATTCCAAGTCCCGCAAATAGAAGCGAAATATCATTGTTATTACTATATAGGTACGATTAACAAAAGCTTCAACTAATTTACAAAAATTATTGGCATCGTCTAAATGATCTGAAACTTCAGTTTTTTGTTAATTCGTGGTATCAGGAATCTTTTCTTCTATTAGTGTTTGCCATATATAATAAAAATCTTAATGCTGGATGTTTCACTCAAACGGCTACTAACGGCAACCGTACATAAAAATTTTAATGCTGGAGGTTACGGAGAGTCAGGTCGTTTGGCACAGTGGCTTGTAGAAGGTTGCGACACCAAAGACTCACTCTGTCGTTTGCCAGCAAATGGTGAACTTCGTAAGTCCGAAATAGATTTCGTTCCTATTGAAGATAGTAGCCAACTTGGGTTTAGAAAACATTTAACTTCGGAGTGGCATCCTGAGGAAAGAAAACACATTTTTGACCAGCCAATTCAAAACAGCCCCGTGGTGACTGCCGGTATAATGTATACCGTAAAAGGAGCATTTGGAATTTCTAAGGAGTTCCAAGGAAAGAATGTTTCTTTACAATATACTCTTTACACGTTGCATGAGTTTAATCCAGTTCCGGCAGTTTGCGCTTGGGCAAATTTCCAAATGGTGTAACTTCAGGTCTAAAAATTATTAAGAAATACAGGTTGTACTCATGGCTTGTTCCAACTTGTTGTGACTTGATTATAAATTTCGATCGCTGCGACTTAGGTTCGCTTTGATCGGTAAGCTTATTCAAACGGCATTTAAATTCAAACTTTGTAGATTTTAATACATTGTTCCAATTCAGAGCGACTCAGTCGAACATTGCACTAATAAATAAATTTCGTAATTCAAAGTTTTTTAAATTAAGAAACCCAAATTCATTCCCTTGTTTAATGAATTCGATTATGGGAGGTTATACGACATGAATGGATTTCTTTACGCACTTATTTTTTACTCCAAAGCAGCAGATGAATGTCCTGAATTTTTATTTATGAACTGAAGTTACACGATATTTTAAAATTTTGTTTTTAATACGCGTGGCTGTCGCTCTCGCTTGCATAGAAATCCGGCCTTTTCAAAAAATATAAATATAAATCCTTAATTAATGCGATGCGCATCTACAAAATAATCAAAATAATATACACCACTTCCTCAAGGAATCATAAGTTAAAGTTTCTACTTATTTCTTACCCTAGTTTGTTTTAATTCATTTACACTACCTAAAATTCATGCAATAAAATCATTCAATTCAGTCAGTACGATTCTACTTTTTACATTTAACTTTTTACGCTTAAAAGGTCAATTTTGTCCATTTTTTATTTCATTTTTCTAGGAATTGAAAATGCTTCAGATGTTTTAGTTTTTTCCATATTAAATATTAAAAATTAGATTTAAAACTACCATCCAGAGCATAAGAAAACGTCCGACTGCCAATAATAAGATTGATGAAAATATAAGGATAATGCTTTTATTTTCGTGATTATGTATTCTGAAGTTAAAGTAATTGTATATATCAATTTTTATATATGGAAAAAATATGGAAATTTTGGTTGGCGGGAAAAATTATAAATGAAATTTAGTTACATGCATAATTGATATGTATGAAAACGAGTAAAATGATTACTAGGAAAAAGAGAAGATTGTTACCAAATAGGATTCACCAAGGTATGCAGTCAAACCTTTTCGCAGCTGCAAATGCACCACGTCATTGCAGGTGATAGTAGTATCTTTATCATGTATTCTAAAGTATTTTCATAAATAACTAGGCTAAAATCATGCAGAGTATGCTTATTTAAAAAAGGAAAAAATATTTATGGAAAAATGGGTTGGCAGGAAAAAAGTGTACATGGAAAATAGGGACTCTTATTTTTACTCCGCATGTATTATTGCCCACCGGAAAAATTGTCTGCCCGTACTCCGTTCCGGGGAACCGTAGTCCTGGGGACATAGGGAATCGTGAAAATAGCCCGTCACCCCCAAAAATCATATGTAATTTATGTAACTCGTTTGTTTAGCTCTATGGG
>JAQIWO010000576.1:0-13466 GCA_034695405.1 Entomobrya muscorum | reverse complement strand
TTCAATATTAGCAAGGTAACTTATTTTCAATATTAGCAAGGTAACTTATTTTTAATATTAGGAAAGGTAACTTATTTTCAGTATTAGCAAGCTAACTTATTTTTAATATTAGCATGGTAACTTATTTTCAATATTAGCATGGTAACTTATTTTCAATATTAGCATGGTAACTTATTTTTAATATTAGCCAGGTAACTTCTTTTCAATATTAGCCAGGTAACTTCTTTTCAATACAACTAAGGTAACTTATTTTTAATATTAGCAAGGTAACTTATTTTCAATATTAGCATGGTAACTTATTTTCAATATTAGCATGGTAGTTATTTTTAATATTAGTAAGGTAACTTATTTTCAATTTTAGCCAGGTAACTTATTTGTAATATCAGCATGGTAATTATTTTCAATATTAGCATGGTAACTTATTTTTAATATTAGCATGGTAACTTTTTTTCAATATTACCAAGGTAACTTATTTTTAATATTAGCCAGGTAACTTATATTTAATATTAGCCAGGTAACTTATTGTCAATATTAGAAAGGTAACTTATTTTTAATATTAGCAAGGTAACTTTTTTTTAATATTAGCCAGGTAACTTATTTTTAATATTAGCCAGGTAACTTATTTTCAATATTAGAAAGGTAACTTATTTTCAATATTAGCAAGGTGACTTATTTTTAATATTAGCCAGGTAACTTCTTTTCAATATAACCAAGGCAACTTATTTTTAATATTAGCCAGGTAATTTCTTTTCAATATTACCAAGGTAACTTATTTTTAATATTGGCCAGGTAACTTATTTTTAATATTAGCCAGGTAACTTATTTTCAATATTAGAAAGGTAACTTTCTTTTAATATTAGAATGGGTACTTATTTTCAATATTAGCAAGGTAACTTTTTTTTAATATTAACAAGGTAACTTATTTTTAATATAAGCATGGTAACATATTTTCAATATTAGCAAGGTAACTTATTTTCAATATTAGCAAGGTAACTTATTTTTAATATCAGCATGGTAATTATTTTCAGTGTTAGCAAGGTAACCTTTTTTTAGTATTAGCATGGTAACTTATTTTCAATATTAGCAAGGTAACTTATTTTCAATATTAGCATGGTAACTTATTTTTAATATTAGCAAGGTAACTTATTTTTAATATTAGCATGGTAACTTATTTTCAATATTAGCAAGGTAACTTATTTTCAATATTAGCAAGGCAACTTATTTTTAATATAAGCAAGGTAACTTATTTTCAATATTAGCATGGTAACTTATTTTCAATATTAGCAAGGTGACTAATTTTCAATATTAGCAAGGTAACTTATTTTCAATATTAGCAAGGTAACTTATTTTTAATATTAGGAAAGGTAACTTATTTCTTATATTAGTAAGGTAACTTATTTTTTATATTAGTAAGGTAACTTATTTTCAATATTAGCCAGGTAACTTATTTTCAACATTAGCATGGTAACTTATTTTCAATATTAGCATGGTAACTTATTTTCAATATTAGCAAAGTAACTTATTTTTAATATTAACATGGTATCTTATTTTTAATATAAGCATGGTAACTTATTTTCAATACTAGCAAGGTAACTTATTTTTAATATTAGCATGGTAACTTATTTTTAATATTAGCCAGGTAACTTCTTTTCAATACTACCAAGGTAACTTATTTTTAATATTAGCCAGGTAACTTATTTTCAATATTAGCCAGGTAACTTATTTTCAATATTAACAGGGTAACTTATTTTTAATATTAGCATGGTTATTAATTTTCAATATTAACAAGGTAACTTATTTTTATTATTAGCATGGTAACTTATTTTTAATATTAGCAAGGTTACTTATTTTTAACATTAGCAAGGTAACTTATTTTCAATATTAGCAAGGTAACTTATTTTTAATATCAGCATGGTAACTTATTTTCAGTATTAGCATGGTAACTTATTTTTAATATAAGCATGGTAACTTATTTTCCATATTAGCAAGGTAACTTATTTTCAATATAAGCATGGAAACTTATTTTCAATATTAGCAAGGTAACTTATTTTCAATATTAGCAAGGTAACTTATTTTCAATATTAGCATGGTAACTTATTTTTTATATTAGCAAGGTAACTTATTTATAATATAAGCAAGGTAACTTATTTCTATTATTAGCAAGTTAAGTTATTTTTAATACATTATTCTAGCAAGGTAATTTATTTTTTGTATTATTAAAGTAAGTCATTTTTAATACATTTTAAACATTTCCGAGGTTACATTTTATGTTTTCTGTGTGGTTTTTAAACTAATTAGGAACAGAAAAAGTGAAGCACAGCTTGACAAGCTGCATTAGCAGTAGAAGAGCTCGTGAATCTGCAGGATTTTTAAGAATCTGGAGGAGTGTCTGAATAGAAGGGAAGGAGTTTGAGGCTGATTTTTTTACAATAATTTTGGTGGGTGATTGGGATGGAGGAGGCTATATCATGTTTATATGAAGTGATCGGTGGTCGCACCGGAGAACGTTTTATCAAACCTGTACATATTGATTTAATATATTAAAAATAACATCAAAATATTAAAATAATGTAGAATTTTTAGAAAATATGAGCCAACAAAATGTTTTTATATATTGCTTGAACCCGTAATTTTAAATTACATTTATTAAAGTTTGTAAATGAATGAACTTAAGTCCTTCTAGGTGGTAAATTAGAATTTTAACTTTGCATCTGGAATCATTTCATTGTTTACTGGAGGCACTCAAAATCTAATCTTTAACCTAACCTTTGCATATTGGTGCAAGGTCTTTCATTTGAGCCTTCAGGAGTTAATGGACCAAGTGCAGAGGTTACAATTTCGCTCATTTTCATCGAATGAAAAGCTATGTCTCTCTGGTCATCACTGGAGCCGTTCGAGTCAAACCAGCGAGCCAGAAAAAGATATTCCTGTGGAGTCATGTAATCACAAGGGGCTTGCTGCGGTTGTTGCGGCCTCGAAACGAAAGTCGTGGATGAACGCGATAAAGCTTCTCTGGAACTTGGCATTCTCTGCAAGTCGTTACCCTCCGTTGCAACCTGGGTGTCAAAAGTGAAGCGTCGCTTTGAGTGCTCAAGAAGAAACAGAACCAGACTGAGGAGAAATAAGGGACTTGCAAGAATAAGAAATGCAGCCATGCTCTCAAATCGGATCTGCTCTCCAGTCTTGACAATCGCGTTTGGGTTTGGATTCTCGATTTGAATCCCGGCATCATACCTATACGCTCGGTTTCGCCAATAATTCCACATGTCTAAGAGTCCACTTTGATGCATTAATGTGTAGGTCTGCGCCATCCAAACTCTGTTGACAGTGTACATTTCAAGATAGTAATGTGTGGCATAAAAAGGGTCCGGCAGAAAATAGCACTCGGCGTACAGGAGGCCAAAGTTTTCTATAAAAAGCTGCTTGTACAACAACAACGTATCGTAATCAGTGCCATCCACGAACTCCATGTAGTTGCTAAGCAAATACTCGGCCATCTTGTTCACCTCAAGAACATCACTGATTGGGTGAAAACTGTTGTTGAAGATTCTCGAGATACCCCTGGCTCGAAAATCGAGGTTATACGTTTCCCATGGAGTTTTTAGTGATGGCCACAGAATTTTGTATCCCGCCTCCAGAATTTCCTTCAGTGAGTCATACGTCTTTGGTGGGGAAGGAACAGCGAGCATGTTAAACGTCCCATTCCCATAAAATCCGCAAACCAGCATGCCAAAAATGCTTACACAAATGAACAGCTTCCCGAATCGGGACGGATTTGAAGAGATGGAGTTGCCCAGAAGAGCACCAGAAATGTCCATCAAGTTTCCAACACCAACAACACAGGTTACTCCCTCTGGATTATTGAAGCAGATGAAAGTAGCCGCTACTGTTACCAGGATGAGTAGCCAAATGTCGAGGGAGAAAGGATTCAACCAAGTTGAAAAGTTGGCAAACCCGATTGTTTTGGACGACGAATGCTTTAGACAGTAAAGCGGTTGACTTTGAACATGCATTGAAAAGCTAAGTCCCGTCTTTACCATATATTTTTGGCGAATGGTGGTGCCGTAGTCAGCCTGGGCGTTGTTGTTTTGTATGAACTGCCCAGTTTTCCCAGTGTCTACCTTGTTCCTCTCGATTTGATTATATGCATGCACAACTTTAAAAGACATGTTATGAGCGTTGGATAGGAGAATGGAGGACATGGCCTCATTTGTGCACGCATGAAAGAGAATAGATCTAAAAAGAAGTTTTGGGCAATCATGAGTATCGTTAATTAGCTTTTCATAATATGCATCGGGAGATTTGAGATAGACAATAGCATCGATGCTTCTCAGGTTCCCCAATCTAAACAGCCGTCTATGCAGTGATCTCAAGTCATGCGAATGTTTGAAAAGCATAGCATCCAAGGTTGGCCAGTGTTTTGGTTGTTCCGAAATACAGTAACCATTGCACACTATGGAGTACTCTATTCGAAACGCATTGCTTCTGTTGGTCTCTCGTTTGAAGTAGAGAAGGATTTTGAGCGCTGGCAAGCTTCTTGTTGTCGTAGACAATAGTTTTGTCGTGTTGGGAGGCAGGGCATTGTGCATGGCATGTGTCATTGTAAAAACAAAAAGCGTTGTGGGGTGCATACCATACTGGAAGAATGGATCAAAATCATTTGCCGAAATATCGTTTCTCAGGACCAGATGACCGGGCTGCGAATATTTGAAAGGGAAATGGTAGTCGAGCTCATCGGTGTAATTTTCCAAGATCACAAATCGAGTTTTGTCCATTGGAAAGAGACAGCCATGGAGGTCAAATTTGTCAAAGTAGAGATCATACGTTCCTGGCACCGTGGTAACTGATTTTACCAAGTTTTGCAAGGCCCTTCTCATAACGTCCATTTGGCAGGGACTTTCCTTCGTCCCCATCGCTGCTTCACCAACGACGCAAAGTAAGATGCTAACGAGGAACATAGCGGCCATAATAAGGCGTTAATGTTTTGGACAGTTTTCAACTGGATGCAAGCGTTTTTATAAATCGTATTCAACTGGACATTGTTAAGGGACGGATTTATTTTACAGCACCGATTTTCATGAGACTTGGTATGAATGTTGCTTAGGTCAAGAACCGGATTCACGGATTTCTGGTTTCAAACAATTATGTAATTTTTGTGCACTTTATTTGCGGACATCATTTCACTTGACAGTTATAACACTTCTAAATCCAGTCATACTTCAACGCAGTCTTAGTTGGTAAAATATCTCACAGGAGCCTGCAACAAAGCATCAAATCCTCTGCCTCTAATAAACTGATTGTAATTAAGTCAGATCAAGAAAAATATTTATTCTCTTTGCCGAATTCACGGTATGTTCATGAGGGACCCCTAAAACAGGTCGCTGAGTTGGTAATTCCACACGTCTCTTGACTAGTTTTAAAGGCCAAATAAGTTATATATTATTTGGTCGAGTACCTATTTGCAAAAATTGATTCCATTCAGTTTATACTCAAACACGTAAGTATTGCCAGGCCTTTTGTCAGCTTATTATAATTACACGTCGCTCCCAACATCCACTCAAAGCAATTAAACACTTCAATTCACAATTCAAATGTGTAGAAACTTCTTACAAAAAAGTAAAAATACTGACAAACTTCTGTCGATTTTCTATAGTTTGTCTCTCGAGTAAATATTTAAGTCTAAAAATACATTTTAACAATATGTCGTTCTCCCCAAAAACATCAATAATCAATATTCTTAAATCAATAATCACCGGGGATTGTCTACCATTACTGATAGCATTTTCATGTTGGCATATACTGGTTTTGCGCAACAAGCTTTTACATGGCCTTGTTCATACATATTTTTATACATTAAAGAGAAAATAGTTGAACACACCAACCATATCACTAATGAGTATGTATGTAAAAAACCTTAAACGTTATCTTTTAGTAATTGCTAAGTTGAAGCTTAGCTCTGCTTACAGCAGAAAACCATGCAACCTAAGTTCAGAGAAAAAACTGTGATTCGTGGAGAATTGAAAAGTTTCTTGTAGATCTAGCACTAGCTATCTAAGTCCGTCTGCATATATCCTATGTGATCTAAAACTATTGTCGAGCTCGGCAGCAAAATTGTTGGTCTATGTAATCATTTATATTAAACCAGGCTCTCTTCTGTGTTTTGTGAAAGTTGCTGTCCTATATATCATGTAGTTTACTGTCTTTAGTCACGGGTTAGGAGCTGGCTTTACTAATTAATGCAAGCATGAAAAGACGGCGCGTGGCCGGCAATTAAATTTTGGGTCGATTAAATTTATCACGGCACATGCTCCTTAATGGCATTTTTTCAGCCGTCTTTCTTTTCATTGTCCTGAAAACCAGTGGAATGATTTTCATCAAAACTTGGCATGAAAGCTTTGGTTGCTTTATCATAGACAATAGACACTTATGTGTGATATTTTTCCATTGGTTAAAACTATTTTGTTTTAAAAATACAACTCATGCAACCGTTCAAGTCTGTGCTTGGCGTTTTAAGCATTAACTAATACGCTACAGAGTACGAAGACGTCACGGCGCATAAAATACGAATGCTTGTTATGTGTTTTTAAGCTATACAGCTTAAAAGAGCAATTAATATGCACACGTCAACGTTATGTTGTAAAAAAGAGTTAATCGAAATATCGAAGCATGCCAAAAAGGGGAAAATCAAAATCTTAAACATTCATAAGCATAAGTTGTGAGCTGCTATAAAAATTTATACCTAATGTTCAACGAGAAAAGTAATACGTGCTACCAAAAAAATTATATCGACTTCAAGCAACAAGAAGCATTTGTTAGCGCAAAAGGGGAACCAACGGTGTTGTATGGTAAAGCTTTATCCTCCTTGGAGCAGCCCACAGAAAATACAAGTGAAACACATATTTTTTCTGCTTTTCATTTACCGTTAAAAATAAAATTTAAAAAGTTGTATAAAATTTTTATGTGATTTAAATTTAGGCATTTGAATTTAAGAGAAATATCATGAGGTACTTGGCGCTCTTTCTACTTGTTTCGTGTGGATCTGCATTGGCGAAAAATCCAACATTCCCTGGGT
The DNA here is from genome assembly GCA_034695405.1 of Entomobrya muscorum. NCBI lineage: Eukaryota > Metazoa > Arthropoda > Collembola > Entomobryomorpha > Entomobryidae > Entomobrya > Entomobrya muscorum. The sequence continues at coordinate 6,394 of JAQIWO010000576.1, read as the reverse complement.
CATATGGCGACCCGGGTAGCGCGGTCCTAGACAACAAATACTGGATATTTCCAACAACAGCAGCGCCAGATAAGGAGCAAACCTACTTCGACGCATTCTCCAGTAGCGATATGATTAACTGGAAGAAGCACCCTCGGGTCCTGGAAGAAAAAGATGTAAACTGGGCAGATAGCGCGTTCAGGTCTCCATCCCCTTTCCAGCACAACGGAAAATACTACCTCGCCTTCAGTGCGCATAGTTCATTTCTAGGACAAGGAATCGGAATAGCCGTTGCTGACAATCCCGAGGGTCCATACCGGGACCTGTTGCATCACCCCGTGATTGGTGGAAAAAATGGAAATGGAGGATGGTTTCCGAACGTTTTCATAGGCAATGATAGCCAGATCTACATGCTGTATGATTTCAATTATAAGGGTAATCTGGTAAAATTGATTATGAATCATTTGAAGTCGATTGTGCCGTTTGAGGATGGTTCAAATATCAAAGACGTGACTCCCGAGGGCTGGTGCGTTTCATATGTCTTATTTGAAAGGAATGGGGTCATCTATCTCTTGTGTAATAAAGGTAGTTTCCAGTCTCCAACAAAATGTTTAAAATAAGTTCGATAATCTGCACTAAATGTTTATATTGTTTTTTTAATGGATTTAAGATCCGGTAATTGAATACTCGACCTCCAAATCTGTCGTTGGTCCATTCTCAAAGGGGAGGGCCATAATGAACGGTGAATACAAAGGGTTTAAAGTTCGCGCTCAAAGTGTCATAAAGGCTATCAACCAGGACAGATATTTTCTGGTCTATCAACGAGCACCACAGGATGTAAACAAGAGGGTAATATGCGTGGAGGATATGAAATTCGATGGGAATGGGGACATTTCGGAGATATGGCCCACTGAAGGAGGAGCGTTCAACGACAGACCTACAGACAACCAACGAGGATCTGCATTCTCGGCTGTGATTGATTTGAAGCTTGTGTACGTGGTTGCAGCAATGCAGTTTGCCGCTTTACAATTTTAAATTAGCTGTGTCGGGTGGTATTCTTCAAAACTATAAATATCACAAAAAAAGTTAGATCTATATGAATCAGTAATACGAAATATTTAAATACACAACGATAGTACTTAAAATACTAGTTTTTGGCACTTGCTTAAGCTTAAGACAATCTAACAAAACAGGTTACGTGCATTTGTGTGTAGTTTGTGGTTGCAAATATGCTTTTAATTACCTATTAAATTAAAATCATCAATATTCAATATACCAATAAATATCAATTTCCTTACTCAAATGTAGTTGTTGGCTTCTAAATGCTTCGAGGTAATCTAATGTGTTTAAAAATTGAACTTCGCGTTAATAAAAACTCGAATTCAGAAAATAACAAGTTAAGTTAAATCAATTATTCATTCAGTTCAAATTCCACAGGCCACCAATATATGGTACCCAAGAGAAAGATACAAAAATTTAAATTAAATACGGTGCTTGGAACAATCAGTTGTGTCCCTTATTGGCATTCAGAGAGAGTGAGATTTTTTTTATTTTTTTTGTGAGTTTATTGTATCTTCGTGTTAAAAGTTATTGGATCAATTATAGCGCTGCATTGCAGTTTAAATGGCAATTTTGGGTTCGCAAATCCTCTATTTGTCCAGCCAATTTTCAGTCATACATAATGATATTGATAGTTTTAGATAGACGATAGTTCGATTGATTAAAAAACGAGCGTCGTTGGATATTTTTAATGTTTATCAAGTTATAATTCACCTCAATCATATGTGTAAAAATGGCGAACTGGATTATTTTGAAGAGAATTCTGTCTTTAGTGCGAGAGGTCGATGTTTCTTAACACATACCCTCCTGCATATATTTTCCATGCATGGGTAAAGGATCGATGCGAATGGACAGGTTTCCAGCAAAGTTTCTACCCGCGCTCTTAAATAAAATCGAAATTGAAGTTTTCCTTCATATTCATGTTAAAGGAATGTAAATACGTCTAGTTTTGGCTGGAACTTAGAAAGTCTGTGGTGCTCAATGAAAACCAATCTTGGCGTAATTCTGTGAAAAGAGAAGCCAAAAATTTTAGGAAATGAGTGATCTCCATGATTCTTCAAAAATTATTAAGAATTCAAGGTTATAATTTATTGACACGGGGCTAAAGTATATGTTAGATTTCAATTGTAATGTTATTTGAAAAGTTTGGTAATGTGTATTTATACTGACTTTAATTTCTGGAAATCGGTGGCTGATTAATAATTGTAGTAAAGAAAAAAATTATCTCACGAGTTCGGTCATTACTGAAAATGAATGTATTGGAATAAGCAATCAGAAATACATTTTCTAACGAAATGAAATTCTTAACAGGTTTACTGAAATCAGACCTGCGATCATAATTATGTGCTAAAAGTGTTTCCAAATTTTCCATCTTGTTTCAAAAGACACACATTACTGATTCTACAAGCCAAGGAGACCAACTATGTTTCAAATTATGGCAACAACAGAAGCTAACATGCGTCAGATCCCAGTTATGACAATCACAAAAAAATCACAAGCGGAAAAATCACAAGATTTAAGTAATTCACGCTGAATAACTAGAGTATCTAAACACTTATGCAGTACCAAGCATGCTGGAAATGCAGATGTAAATCTCGTCTTGTTATAAATTGTACTTTGCAATTACATGGCAGTAATTCAAGTCAGGTCACAATTTGCTGTAATGCCAAGTTTCAGTTCCAAAACAAATGTTGATGTACCGGGCAATGTGCTGGCTGCAAAATCTTCTCTATTAGATATTTTCTTTATTCAGCGTTTACGCAATTTCCATTCATTTTCCATAAAATGAAAGTTTCATTCATGCAAATTCAAAAAACTTATACAAGCTCGCTGATTATCAACTCAATGATTTTGGTTATCAGCTCTCAGCAGATTGATAACTCAATAATTAACATTGCAAAGCTTTGTATCCTATAGCACTTGGCAGTACTTGTACGCCATATTATTACATTATGGCGGAAAGATTTGTTTGTTATAACTCATAATACAATGAACTCTGAAACTTTAGCTGTAGTGCTGTAGACATGGATTTTTTAATATGATGGGAAACATATCATGTAAAATGGTTGGTATACCAGCAGAGAATGTACGAGTCGCTCGTCTGGAAACTGCTTCAAAAATTTAAGGAGATTCCCTACAGCGATCAAATAAAATCAAGAAAATACTCAAGAACGGAGTTGAAGAAGAGCGGAAGGAAGGAGAGTAATTAATGAGCAGATGTGATGTTTATTGTGATAAAAAATGATTCATATTTACTTCTGTGAAAGTGCTTGTTGTTGTGATGATGATGATGCTGCGGATAGTCCAGGTTTCAAATTCAAAATAGTCTATGAATAAATACATTTTTCTAAACCAGTTAAAATAATAACCCATAATACTGTCAGGGGCTAATTTTTTTAAATTTTAGAAATTAAGAATGAAACCATCATACAAATTGTAAAAAAAATTAATGTTAAATTTTTACATGTGTATTTTTAAGAATGATGAAGATAGTAAACAAGAAAAATCATTTTGCCAATCATATTTTCTTATCATGCTCTTCTTTCAAAGACAAATGGAACTTTTTAAACCCATCGAATGGTCGTATTCTTATTTTTTATACTCTACTGATGAGTGTCAAAAGTCAATACAATGGCAACTATTCAAGCATAATAACAAGGCATGTATTCCATTCATACTTTTGCTTCCTGGAAACTAAAGACTGGCAAAAGAACGCTGACAATGATGTGTTTGGACATATCAGCAGTTACTTCTAAACTGCCATCTTAGCCAGAAAAATGAAGCAAACGCTAAGGAATTAAAGACCAAGGCCCAGGCAATTATCCACATTGGCATTTCTATGGAGCAAATTGCATATTAGTCTATTGTTTAAGGTGTCTCAATGTCAGTTTACGTATGGCTAGTTCAAACCCATGGAGAGGCTATCATTTTGTTTATTAATTTTTGTATTTCAAATATTTTCCGTTGGATTAATGTTTCCGAATCCCAAATAAGTGATATCAATACCATGCTTAATTTCTATTTTGTTGATTTCAAAATTACTGATAATGCAACTTTTGTCGGTTTCCGAAGGCGGTGTTAAATAAATTCAACGATTTATGTTATTAAGTACTCATGCGCGTGACTCTTGTACTTAAAATAAACTTACGTAAGCTATAATAATTTGCTACAATTTAACATGTTGGCCTTACTATAAATCATTTGTAAATGATGTAGTTTATTTTATAATTATTTATTGAACCTCTAATCGAATAGAAATGGACAGCTTTTATATTACATAAAGTTATACAGAAGCATTTTTTATAGCAAAAATCAATTATCTTCCTAATTACTTATGTATCCTTTTATCCCACATTTTTTTAGCTTGACTAATTTTAGTTTAATTATTCTGAAACAGTGTTATTATTTAAAAGGGTGATCGCCATGGCTGCTACTACTGGCGTGTTATATTCGGCCGTAAATGATTTTATAGGACACACTGTAAAATAAAACCACCAATCAATCACTTCAACGGGATCGTGACCTTCAACTTTTAAAAAGGTGTCATATGGTGGTTGAGAGCCTCGGTACAACAAAAATCTAATAACAAGCTGCATCCCGTATCTAATAGGCATATACTCCTGAATGTCAAAAATGGGAAGAACTTGTATTCCTTGTAAGTAGACGGAAAATAATCGTTCTCCTTTCTTTACATTCAACCAAGGCTCAATAGTTTTCATAATGGCTTCCCAGTGTCCATATATCCATTGCCTGCGTTCCTCGGGTATTTGAAATTTATATCCCAAACATTCACCGTTTCCAGTGAAGTCAATTCCTGAGATAAATGTCCTGTAAAAATGTTCATCGCCTGGCTGTGCTCCTAACACAGCGATATTCCTAAAGTTCCATGTGTAGTAATCCTTGTTCAGTTTCGAGACTCTATACATACCAGGATAACCGTCATAACCATACCATGTATTATTGCTGTCATAGGCCGAAACACCAGCAAAATTAATCCCAAGAGAAAAAGTTTTAGAAATATATCGGGTTTCGCAATCACCTAAACATTAAAAGAATATCGGTAGCACTCATAAAGTGGGTTAGTTTTGTATAGTGAAAAATTTGAAACAATAAAACATTATTTCTCTACCAATTTCAATTGAGTTGTGACACAGCTCACCATCAGCATAATAAAAGTTTCCCTTGCGAACACAGTCAGTATACGGAAGATTGCTGCATTCTGTAATTAAAATCAACATTTTATTATTTTAGGCTGGTCTCCGACCCATCTGTGAATTTATGACCTTTAACTTTTCCATGCAAGCTATCGATCAAGTAATCAACTCAGCAGCGAAAACATTTTACATGTCTGCTGGAGTAGTTAATGTTCCGATTGTGTTCCGTGGCCCTAATGGTGCAGCTTCGGGAGTCGGTGCTCAACATTCACAGTGTTTTGGTGCCTGGTACGCTCATTGTCCAGGGCTTAAGGTGAATTGAACGGGACAAACGTTGTTTATAAATTGATAAATTAGATATGAATGGCAAGTAACATTTTGTGGGTATCTATTTTTGTAGGTCATTTCTCCATACTCTTCTGAAGATGCAAGAGGACTTATGAAAGCAGCGATCAGGGATCCCGATCCAGTTGTTTTCTTGGAAAACGAGCTCTTGTACGGTTTACCATTTGAAGTGTCTGATGATGTCCTCGCAAAGGATTTTGTTGTCCCGATAGGAAAAGCTAAAATTGAAAAGCCAGGTAATCATTCCTTTCCATGAACCGAATTCGCACCGTACACAGTTTTTATAGTTTTGAAAGAAATTAGATTATTATTGTTGTGTTTGTTTGTATTCTCGAAAATTCAGGAAATCACGTAACTTTAGTGGCCCACTCAAAGGCCGTAGGTACGTGCTTAGAAGCTGCTAAGGAGTTATCAGGAAGTGGAGTAGATGCCGAAGTAATTAATTTACGATCCCTTAGGCCTTTAGGTACGTCTAAAAATCTAATATAACATCGATACTAGGTACAATTTATGTATGCGGTAGTCCATAAACAAACACCTGTACATGCTAATTGTTCCTCAGATATGGACACAATTTTAACAAGTCTTGCCAAAACACATCACATAGTGACCGTAGAACAGGGTTGGCCTTCATCTGGAATCGGAGCAGAAATCTCAGCAAGAATTAGTGAAAGTAAGTAAACTAATCATTGAGAACATCAATCATTACATCCATGTACGCCATATAAAGCTGCGATTCTAAACTACCGTAGCGTTCGATGTAGTAATGGTCCACCTTTCTTAACTGTTTCCAGGTAACGGATTTTTTCAATTGGATGCCCCAGTTCTCCGAGTAACAGGCGCTGATATCCCAATGC
>JAQIWO010000575.1:0-13473 GCA_034695405.1 Entomobrya muscorum | reverse complement strand
GTATAAAAACAAAACCATTAATCTTTAATCAAAATATTATTCCAATCATTATCTCCAAAAATATTTTTCACAAGCAAGGAGATTCGTTGGAGCAGAATGAACAACGCTGTATTAAAGAGAGTACAATTTTTATTATTAGAGAGTCATTTTGACAACACCAAGCAAACTATTTGGTGGGATCACAGACATTTTAAAATGTATTTCAAAACTTACATATATTTAATAGAATTTCTCGGTAGTCATTTAGTTAGCTTTACTGCTATATCTTATTAGCAGTGTAGCAGTCGTCACTTTTTCAGTAGTCAGAAGCCACAGTCGATGAAAACTGAGTGTAAAAAAGAAACACATTTAAGTATTTTTTGATTGTACGCGAATATAACATTCATGACTTATGCTCAAATTATTATTTTATCCGTTATTATAACCTTCAGATAATTAATCATTACTTGTCTGTCTCAAGGGGATATTACTCCAGCATCACAGTAGCTGACTTACCGAACATTTTCGCAATATAATTTCTGCAACAAACTTTTTAGTTTGGCGCTCATGCCATGCCACAAAACAATCTAAAAATTTGTATTAAAAGTGATTACATGAGAGCGATAAGAGTATTTACAACTGGCAATTATGAAACACCAACCATGTATCTTTCAGATGGTAGAATTCTAATTAATAATGTTTGCAATCACATGATACTTATTAATATCATGTAAAATGAATAAGTTATTTTACTGGAGAAATTACCTTCCAATTTAGAGCAATTTGGCTGACTTCATTGGCAAACATTCATGCTATATTTTATGTAATAGTCAGTTTTCATGGAACAAAAACTCAAACAAATCCATAATTTGTACAACCTTGACGGCAATAAGAATTTTAGGATTTTCTTCAAAAACGTGTAAACCGTTAGGTACCTGTTGGAAGTTGAATGTTACACTTAGAATGTTTCGATAATGCATAGGATGTAATGATTGATATTGATATATTATATTGAAAAATCATTGATATATGATGTTTATCTACTTTAGAGATGATTTGGCCGATGATTATCGACAGTTTCAAGTTTTTACCCACAAAACGCTTGAAAATATATGGATTTAGTAACTTTTCATTTAAAATTTTACCCTCCCTTCAGGTTTTTATTAGTCTGTAATGGAAAAGCAAAACTAAACGTTTGAAGACAATTCAACAAATTGGTAATAAAATAAAAATTTTAATATTTAAAATATTTATAAAAAATATTTATTTATTTTAAAAATGTTGGACACATATTCAATGATAAACTTTCTCATTTTATTTACCGTGTTTTTAAATAGTTTAACAGTTAATTATTACGCAGTTACTGTGTTGTTGAATTTTACATAGACATGGTTTTTGTTTCACATTGTAAATATTTTTGGGTTTTTTAAATTTAAAAAACACTCATACCCATACATAAACACGATTTATTTAAACAAAACCTTCCAAGACATCAAACAAACAAAACTGTTGAAAAGATTTCTTTAAAATATAATTTTATTACGCAACAAAATCCAATATTCTGTTCCCGATTATTCTTCAGACAGATAGAAAGGAACTAAAGTTATCCCATGGTTAAGACTCTCACAAATGCAAAAATTATTAAGCTTTATAAAATACCAATGTTTATGTTTATAAATTTAAACTCTTAAAACCTTTGATAACTAAGTAATAATATAGGCAGTAATTAAGGTGCCCTAGTTTATTGACATTTGCCGGCGTTTTTAGTTTTTTGTCGAAAATGCAAAAAATGTAAATGTAATTTTTTCCGCGGCAAAAGGATGCGTGATAAAATAATATTTTAGTGCAGATAAAATCAGTGTTTATTTTACATCAGTCAAATTCCATATAATACCAACAGCGATGTTGAAGTAACAAGAATATTTTTTAATTAATCACGAATTAATGCAGGCCTAAGTTTTTAGGACAACCAGGAGCTCCAAGTTTACCTAATCGTCCTGTTATTTCTACAGCTGGGAATACAATCTTTTCAAGTAAAAATCCTAACCCCAATACATGTTAACATGCATATTCTAGCGAAAATTCTCTACAAGTACAAAAATATTCAGAAATGAATATATCATTTGAATACTGAGTTTTATTTATCTCAACCTTAGAAAAAACTTCAAATGGCCTTCAAACGACTGCCATTTAAAATGTCTGTTGGCACATGCAAATTTCCGAAGCACCGAGTGCCTGTGATAATTTGCCAACCCAGATCCTTCCCAGGATCCCCAGCTCCAAAATGCAATTTGAAAAGCAAGCACACCTAGTTGTAGAAGTAACTATAGATTGTTCATATTGGACATGCTTAGAACCCATCCACTTGCTGCTCGAAGTCGAAGATGCTCAATGACGATACAAATTCAATTCATCTTTTTCTTATTTCTTATTGTTCTTGTCTGTTTCTGATAAAATTAATTGATAAATCATAACGAGTGTAGTGTAAATTGTATTGTAATGCTGAGTTTAAAATGCAGGGAGAATCGCGCATTTTGAAGGGGTATTGCATACTCGGTAGAAGTATGCAAAATAAGCGGATGATGTCTTCGTTTTGCATGTCGGTGTTTAAATTAAAAACGCCGGCAAAAGTCACCATTATGCCGGTCGAAAAAAATATTCTCTATTATAAATTAATGATTAGAGTGTATCCACCACCTCTGGGAGTGTCTGTGTTCTACTGCTCCCCTTCTCCTTCCCCGTCTCCTCCAGGGGATGAGTGATGATGATTCTGTAGTTTTTCATGTATGATGCTAAAAACTCCACCCAAGCGTTAAGCGAAATATCGAAACAAGTTACTCCCAGCTCGTGATTTTCCTTCGTTGCCAGATAGGATGTGTTGTCAGCATCGTTACAATCCCAGATACTGACATGACCTTATAGCGTCTTCGCAGTTGTCTATGAGCCTACGATTTGCTTGTGCTGTAATTTCAGGCATCACATCGATATCGCCAGCAGCCTTCTTACATCCAGGACCCCGAATACCCAGGTTCCCACTCCATAAAGGTACTTCAGCTCCGTATTGTTGTCAGTAACGTGCTTCCTCAAAATTCTTTTCGAGCCAGTCGATGCACTAAATATCCGTCTACTTGAATTTTTTTTGGGGACAATGAAGTGGAGCTCAACGAAGAGACAGGACAAATCAGCTTCATGATAAAAAACCTAAGCATTCTATCGGTCGCATGCGATCATATTTCCGCTTCATCACCAAAAAACATTGTATGATGCGAATTCTGACAGAAAGAAAGAGTCTTCTCGATAAATTCATTCCATTGAACACACTCACACTACTTTATGAAAAGCAATCCATAATATTAATACTTGGAAAATGAATTGGAAGTGGGATTTACTGCCGCAGGGGGATATAATGTATAATGTAATAGTATATAGTATATAATCGTATAATGTGTTGGAAAGAGCAGAAGATTCGGTCTGAAACTTAAGAGAGAAAAAGTGAAATTATCTATTATTATTATTATCTAGAAAATGTTATCTATATAATAAATTGGACTCATTTATTAAAATGGAGGGTGTTTATCTATTGGAAGCTGCATTATAAATGCACTGCCAAGTGTGGGTGTGCACTGTGCAGAAAGTTAAGTGGGACACGTAAGTGGAGAACGGCAGAGAGGAAGACAAAAACCTTTTAAATTTGTAATTTTTGGCTTGAGTAAAAAACACTGGTTGCTCACTTAATTTCATTTTTACATGCGAATTAATATATTTTATCCTTGATTAAAGGGAAAAGCACATGCAAACCATGTATAACCATTTTTCCTCATCAAATCTTACCCCACGTTTATCATAATGGAAATCAGGGAGGCTTTATGGAGGCTGAACCTCCAGACCAGCTTAGCTTCTAGCAATAGTTTCTTTTGCAATGCAATGGAAGTGTGCATCAGAAGAATATGAAAGCTTTGGATGTTGTAAGAAGCACATAAAACATGGGTGGGAACTAGTATAAGGAATAAAAGTAGAAAATCTTACCATCTTATTAAAACAATGTCTTGTTTTTTTGTAACTTTCTCAAAAAGTAAATGAAAATTCTTTTTCCTATTTTCCGGAAAGTATAGGGGACATAATGTGTGTAAAAAAAGTTTATCTAGAAAACCATAAGTTTTTAAATGTAGTTTTAGTTTATGTATTCCAAGTTCAAATGAAAAACGCGCAATTTCGGCCCATTGGAATATTTGCAATTGTATAGTAAATTTGCGAGTACTCGTGTACGTATTCCGCAGAAGTTTGAAGTTTTATTAATTAATTTTGTTCCTTTCTCGCTTAAATAATCATTAAGGAAAAAATCTCAAAATATTTGAAAGCGGAAAAATGCAAATCCATTTTTTTAAATATGTAAAAATATATGGAACATTTGAAAAACTTGATCGGTTTTTAAAATCTCAAATGAAAATGATAATAAAAAATTACAAATTAGAAGAAACGACAAAACGGGGTTTATCGAATGATTTCATATACTATTTTTTTGTCTATTTATTGTACCTAATGAAATTGATGATTAGTAACCAGTTACCTAACGTTAGATGTTTAGTTGAGGACAATGAGTTTGGGATTTTATGTGTTTTTTATGTCAGGAAGGAAAATACTTGGAGTAGATTTGTAGATGTTTTTCCGGAGGTTGTAGATGTTTTTAATGCGTCTGAGTACTTTTATTGATGTAATATTCAGTTGTACATCTATGGTAATACAATCCAGAAACAGAATTTATATGGGCTGTTAGATTTCCATTGCTCGCAACAATAAAATATACTACTGTGTACCATTTATGAAACGATATTCGGACAACCGGAAATCAGCGTGCTTTGGTTAATCTATATGAATCGCTATGATGATGACCGGACTGACAATGGAATCTGTTAGTATCCCTAATTTGTTAGTATGTATAATAATTTTAGCTGCCAATTAATAGACAATTTAAACATCTAGAATATGTAGGGGTGTACATTTGTAAGTTTAGCAACGCTAGCTAGTATCGTTTGTATACAAAAAACCGTGTTCCGACCAGACACGGAGAAATCCTAGTATTCGTATCGTGCATGCTTGTACAAATTTCTCTCTCCTCTGTTACGCTTTGTTTTGTTTTGTATCCAGTCAAGTATGTATAATAGATTTATGTTTTTGTCAGTCTGAGTGTGTGAATTTTGTAAAAGGGTCGGGAACTTTGTAAGACTGGCACTGCTTTTATTCGCGTTAAATTGTTTAATAAGAAAATTCGCTTAAAGTGCGGATTACTTCTATAAAATATTTAAAATCCAAGTTTCTGTGTTATAATATGAATTATTGTTAGATTATTACTTTAACTTAACTTTGAAGAATTTGTCTTCGTTTTTACTGTAGTTTACCTCTTTTCACCAAAGAAGAACTTCGAAAGAAGAAAAATTGTGAAAAAAGTGCAGTGAAAATGTCCGAATCTGGTGGGTTCAGAACTGAGGCTGGGGGATCAAATATTCCAGCTCCAGTCGTTACTGGGGTAAGTAGTTGGATTTGGTACAGCCGCTCCAGCAGCTGAGATCTACAAAAAACATAAGTAAATAAGCCATTCATGTTACTGTAAGTTATTTAAGCAATGGGTGGACTTGTTTATATGTTAATTATATAGATTTTCCAAGAAGAACGGTCTTTCCAGTGGAAAATTGAAAAGTTTGATTTGGTGCGTAAGTCTGTGGATCAAATAAAGAAGCAGAGGTTTGAATTCACAACTGGAAATAGTTATGGTCAGCAATTAACATGGCAGTGCTACTTAAGTGATGATGTAAAAGACGGGAAAACATATATGGGTGCTTTTTTCTTGCTGTGGAACAAGCCTGCATTTAATATCAGAGAAGTGAACGTTTCATTTGTTATGAAAATTAAGAGTAAGGACGCCAAGAAGAAAAAGAAAGACTTCTTCTGTGGAAAAGGTTAGTAAATTCAAATATTATTTGTATTAGAAGCGTTTTTGGTGAAAACGCACAGCAAAATTTTCCAAAAAAATTTTAGAAATGCGTTCAATATAACATTTTGACGTTTATCTTATTCAAAGTTTTATGGGATGACTTGTCTGTGTTTCCTGGTACATATAGCTACATTAAAAAACATGATGGAAGATGAAGCCTTGAGTACCGGTTGGGGTTTCCAACATATGATTCAACAGGACGCTGCATTAAATACCTTACCATTAACAGACGATGGATCCCTACTGATTGAGTTGCAGTTTATCGTATATCACTGCACATCAACTAGGAAGGTGAATCTAGACGTAGACACGCAGCTAGCCATGTTTGAAACCAAGTCATTCGCAAAGTTGAGCAGGGATCTGGACCAGAATGATTTGTTGGCTAATGAAAGCATGGATTCACCAACGAAGATAGTCTCCAATGACAAAGTGGAGTTTCCAGCAAACAGGGGAGTACTTTCCGGTAAGGGTGGAATATGATTAATTCGGTAACTATGTATCTTACTCATTTTTTCAATTTAAAATGTAGATTTTGTTTTGTATTTTCAGCAAGGAGCGCTGTATTTAATCGCATGTTCCAATCGGGGATGAAAGAGGCACAAACGGGAATTGTTGAACTGGACGACCTCTCTTCTAAAAGCGTAAATGTGCTCCTTCGCTACATCGCCACTGGACGACTTGACAAAGACTGGAAGGCTGACGAGATCATCGAGGAGTTGGTATATGCTGCTGACAAGTACGAGCTTGGATTGCTAAAGGAATTCTTGGATGATGTACTCGGATGTGTTTGTAACATCGGGAATTTCAAACGGTTAGGCGTATTAGCAATGAAGCTGGGAATGAAGAAAGCGGAAAAAGACTTGTTTGAGCGAATTAAAGCTGATGCAACAGGCCTAGAAGATTTGGTTTTCGATAGCTCCTAAACGAAAATAAGTATGTCTGCTTGTAATTCGTTGGTTAGTTATGATTGAATGGAAAAGAACGAAATAAATGTTTACATCTAAGCCACGTTCATTCACATGAACAAATTTCCATGCCAATATCGTTTTAAGTAATCAACATAATAAACATCCTCCACATTTCCGTAATAGTATGATATTATAATTCATATTTTTACAAGAAGCTACATAATACATAATAAAAAATTTCATTTTATATCTGGTGATTGTAATTATTTTGTAGAAGCATATATCTTGGCACAAGTGTGAGCGAATACATGAAAATTGCAGGTTCTGATGAGATGGTTTCATAGAAGCAAGAATACATGTAAGTGTACAATCAAATGTCCGATTTTTGTTGATTGGTGCATTTGGAGACATTTGCTCAGTTCCAGACTGCTTTATTTTGAGTTAAAATGCTGGATAAAGTGCCACGTGCCAACTTGTGAATCAGTCACAATTGTTACATTGTAGCACAGCAAATACTTCTCTGCTTTCTTCATTCCTAGCTTGTTTGCTAACACACCCAACCATTTGGCATTGGTCATAGCACGCCTTGCCTGTGAGCCTCCAAGACATTATACAAGAAGTAGTTCAGCCGGACAACCTTAAACTTGTTGGCGGCTATGGCGGCAGTCTTCGTGAAGACTCTGACTAAATATTTTGTGGAGAAATACGTTTACTCTCCTAAAAGTGGGGTCTTCCAGTTTAAATATTTTCTTATTTCCGATTAGAAAATGTGTTTGAAAAATTTTCTTTTTGCTGCAAGAAAAGAATCATTATTTCAGGAAACGATTGACTTGTTCAAGGAAACTTTTTTTTTGTTAAATCATGCTCTGATTTTATCAGAAACTATTCCATGGTTAGCTGGAAACTACACTTTGTTCTCGGAATCAACTTTCACGGGCAAAGCAAACTTTTTATTCGCCAAAAGATCAGTTTGTCTTCGATTCTTGCTAAACTTTACAATTGACGCAAATGCAGATACTGCCGAAAAGTTCAGCCAGGGTTTCATCATTGAGTTGCCTGTGAATTGTATAATATGTAAAAAAGGGCATGAATATATAAGCATGCAATCAAAAATCAATATAAATGTGATTGTCATAGCTAAAGGCTATTTTTTGCTGTAGACCGGACAAACAAATGAAAATATGAAGATTGAGAGTGCTTTGTTTTTTATCACTGTATCTGATTTATTTAGACCAACTAGAGGCAGGCTTATTTTCGGAATTTGTATTTTTGGTCCAACTGACGAAGGGCAAGTTGCGGGCATAACTTTTTTGTCAAATCACCAACGTCCTTTTTTGCTGCCCATCAGCTATTGCACACACTTTGCAGCCCATTCTCTACCTATATACATTATAATGAATCCTTGTAATACGAAAATAAATAAATATTTGTAAGTTTCCTTTCTGTATATGTCTTTTAAATCTTGAAGTTAACAGAAATCACTCTAAACTGAAACTAGATTGACAAAGACTACTTTATTTCACATTTAGCTTTGAAAATTATTGATTTTGCTGAATTGTTGTTCATGCTTTCATTAGCTCATTCAGATAGACATTTTATGGATGATCAAGCTTCCATTTCTAATCGGGATCCAAGTTTTTCACGGTGGAATACTGGAATTTTATCTGATGCACATATGTGAGCTGTCATCCTTCATCCTTGTGCAAACAAAAGCATAGATGGATCGGAATAGGTAGATTTAATTCACACTACTTTAACTCGCACACTGGTAAGTTACTGTCAATTAAACATTTTGCATGCAATACAATATTGTTATTCTGGACAAAATTCGACAATAGTATTTCACCTTACAACAATCAAATAAGTTTGGGTAAATATATAACGGTCGATTGCAAGTTCATATTGTTATGTGTATAGGTAGGTTGGAGGTTGCTGGCAAATAGCATACATCAGATGTGCGCTTTTAGTTTACTAACAATAATACTATCTACACAAAGCAATTTGAATACGTGATATTTGGGATTTATAGTTTTTAGCTTCTAAATTCGTTCAAGGGTATCACAAAATGGTTATAATGAAGCAAGAGTAAATTTAATAAAAACCAAGGTGGGATCAAAAAACTTTTTAAGGTCGCCTTCGCAACTTCTTTGTTGACCAGTCGTATTAGAAATAACTCGTTGACTGTAAAATAACGAAATATGCTTACAAAATTATGGACTTGGAACATATTTTATGAAATGAATTAAATGGTTTACAAATTGCTGGTAAATTAAAAACATATTTTTATTTTTATTTAAATACTAAAATTGAGTTTGTGGTAATCAAATAAGTTTCTGTCATGAGTCCATTTCACAGTTATTTACAAATAGTTAGCAGTGTTTTGGGATAGCACTACAGAACAATGCGAGCTTCTATTTTAATTGCATTTGAATCTTAAGACTGTTTCATTGCTAGCTGAATAGACTTCTTTGATCTTCACAGCAAATCATTTTTCAACAGGTTCAACCGCTCTTCATACTGCTGCGAAATGTATTAAAAATTAAATGGCTACTTGCAATGGTATTTTAAGTTTTGTAGTGCGTCCACGGGAAGAGTTATTACAAATGAAAGCTTCGTGATGAAGAGATTTAACGCTATATGCTTATATTTGCCAGAAGTTAAATATTGTGGAAAGCTGGTATTTTGGCAACATATCTGCTCTGATCTGATTGATTTTAACAAGAGAGTAATAACAAACTGTGTGGAATCTCAAAAATATAAGTATATTTGGATTGCGAATCATGGATTAATTAACTAAAATAATGAAGGTTACCGTTTCTGAGACACTAGAAGAAATTTAACGTGCATTAAATCTAAATTTATACAAAATTTAAACTTCTGAGATTCAAATTAATGAGCTTCATTTAAATAAGCTTTATTAAAAATAAGACTAAACCCCTACTGAACTTACACTGTTTATGCTCACCCACTGACTTCTTACTAATGATAGTTTTTAAGGCTTTTAACGTATGTTTTGCACGTAGTATTCACAAGACACAAGCGCAGAAGTAATTAAGGGAACTTTCTGTATTTTATTGTCAAAAGGTTTTACTTGTTTATGAATTTTTTGCCTGTGATCAGCTGATGGAGCTGGTGCAAGAATGCGTATTTCCTGCACATGTAAAAAAGGAAACAACTTCAGCTTGCACATAGCAGACACAACACACAGGTATACAAGAAACAGCAGTGAAAGTGACAATATTGGGACCAGTGGATGGGGAATATTAGAAGTGTGGTTTATATCTCTAATGGTGCTATTAATAATTATTGTTGGCATCACTCTCCAGATCCACGTTTGGAAGAAATGCAAATAGTTAGCTGATTAATGTAGTGGAGCGTATTGTAGATACAACAAAGCTCAGCTTAAAATTCTGAAGGGAAATATTAATATTTTAATGGCAAATAATGCTAATATCAGCGTAAAATTAACTGACGCAGCACCTTCTAGTAGATATACATAATATAAAACTTAAAGGTGCTCCTTGTATTTTGTGCATATGTATAAACAAATCACACAGTACACTAGCATGTGGTTGAATGAATCGTCCTTTTCAGTACTTGTGTAATAAAGTGTTCATTTTCTCAAGAAGTAAGCTTAAAGCTGGAAGTCAAGTACAAACAGTTTTCATTGTTAATAGTGTCCGTATCATGTCAAGCAGATTGCAAAGATATGAATGATTATAAAAAAAATGCCCCCAAAACTCGCCTATGTGTATGAAAACGCGAAAACCACCCCTTAATCTGCAGAAGTTGTATGCTTCTAATGTTGCTTTTCGTATTATCATACACATATAATAGTCAAGGCAATAAGCATACCTTCTTTGCTTTATTGAGGATATAACCTTTAATGCAGCCTAAGCACAATACCCAGCTGACTAATGTGTACAAGTATCATTCACAAACAAACATATATTCTCTCTCACAAATAAGCATTTCCTCTTCTTAAATAATTTACAAGCGAGGACTACAATCGCAAAGCAACAAAAATAAATATTTAATCTAGTTATTTATATTCTTTAAAAAAGTTGATCGCATTGGAGAATTTTAAAATCGTCTTGTATTATTATTTTAACGAGCATCTACCCGTAACAAGACAAGTGATATTTTATTTGTTTTCACCAACTTGCAACGCGCATCTTTCTAGTTGAAAGCAAGGAACAGAACTTTATTTTGTAGGTAAAACCCAATCACACAGAGACAAACATTGTAGGCTTTCATTGGTTCTCTAGCAGCTGAAATACAATTTGTTAATTTTGAATTTTGTTGACTTCAAAATCAAGTACTAAGTGTATTGTTTGTACAACTTGTTAGAAATTAGATGCAAGTACGTATTCAACTCGTTCAAGCAAAGCTGATTATTTTAAATATTGATTTGCAGTTTGGATATTTATAACAGTTTTATTGGCATCTGTGCGTTATAGAAAACATAGACCTTAGAATTGTGAGTGACCTCAATAACGTTTAGAATATTTATTTCTCGTTTAAAATTTTGTCGTACAATATTGTTACACATTTACTTCGGACGCTCCAATCAGAATGAACCAGCAAGCATGTAAGAGCCGCATCACAGCTGCCGAAGAAAAGAAGCTTTAAAAAGAGACCAGACAGATACGAAGCTTGTTCCCGGATATGGTAATGCTCAATATTATCAAAATTGACAACTACAAGTACTTCAATGAATGATAACAGAGATTATAAAATATCTGATTTAATCACCATTCATTCAACGCATCATTTGGATTAGGTTTGGATCATCATTTCTGACAATCGTTCGCACTGTTAAGACAAAGAGCAATTATTGAACGCATCCCCTTTTTTCCGGAAGTGTCTGCTTGCCTACCGAACAGTATTTCTCTTCCAAAACCAAAAGGTGTGGAATGTTTTGGGTAAAATGTACAGCAATTATTGCATGGAAGACTACGAAGCTTCTACTCTATCAATGGACCAAGAGGCCTTTATTGCGAAAAATGGAGTCACATGTTCCTGTGGTCGCGTAAGATATCCTCGCCACTACTCCGAGACCCTCAAGCTACGTTTGGTTTGCAAGTCTTGGTGCGATAAACCAAACAGATTTCTTCAAGATCAAGTCGCCTCTAAATACAAACTGATGGAACACCCTGACTTCATGTGTACGGGGAAGGCATTCACCTGGATAACTGAATCTTTTTACGAGAGTGAAAATCAAGCTGAATATTTTATCAAGCATTTTAGTGGAACTCATTTGGCTAAACCTCAATCCCTACGATTCAACGGGGGCAACGTTTACATTTCTATCGGACTGAATGAGCCTTGCGACGTTATTGTGCCTGCGGAGTCAGGTATTTTAAGTCTCCTCAAAAAATACGGACAACACGTTTGTTACTGTACTATCCTCTTTACAGACGAACAGGTGTTGACTTCTCTATTGTACTTACACATGAGAAACTTAATTGCTCTAATGCCCAATTTGGAGACTCTTGTGTTGAATTTTGGAGTAACAAATGAAGCTGGGGTCATTGAATACGAAACTGACGAGCTACAATTAGAAGTAGCTCAAAACGGTCTACCATCTCTGCAATGTCTGAACTTTCTTCGTACATTAAATGTGCCGAGCGTCGTTTTCCACGATCTGTTACTACGAAAAAAAATCAAATTACTGCCTTGGAGGTGGCAGGCAACAACTTTTGTAGGAGATATAATTTCGGGAACATTCAACTTTCCAATCTGGAACAACTTTCTGTTAACATAGTCTCGCAGAATGAGCTCGACAAATTTCTGGAGCTTGTGACTAGAGCCGTCAACCGACCTTTTAAAAATCTCTATCTAAACTTAGATAGATCTGATTTCATGGAATGGCCTCTGGTATTTTATCTACTTAACAACATAAGAATGTGGACCGGCAGTGTATATGACCTTAAAGTAACGCTGCCTCCGCCCCAAGAATTATACGAGGAAGAAAGGATTTTGGAACAATGTTCCTCCTTGAACTTGAACTGTCCTGGCGTGAAACATTTGCTTGTTGGCATCAGTAGTTTCTCTAGCATAGATTTCATCCTGCCATTAAAAGATGTTCTACAGTATTTAACCATTAAAGTAAAATGCGACCTTGAGCAAATGCCACATGACAGATTTGCGCTGTAAGTGCAAGATACCCAAATCATTCACTTTTTGGGTTATCACACGCGCTTATATGCGTCAAACATTTAGATACTGTTTCCTACATTAAAGCAGGTAATAGTCACTGAGGGTTTTAATCCAAGACCAGAAAGGAGTTGGAGTCTTTATTCGGAGGAGGAGGAAAATCAAGCAGAATCTGAGAATCGTACGATTTTCTGGAGAATCGAATAAAACAAAATCTTGAACAAAGTAAAAACAAAATGAATCATTTTTTATTATGATGGTGTGAGAGTGACCATTGGGAAAGAGTTGATGTAGGTAGAAAGCGTCATGAGCATTGTATGATTTTGTTAATTTGAGAAGATTACAAAAACTTACATTATATGTATTGTGTATAAAATAGTATGACTTTTGGAAAAGGGTGATATGTCTGATTGTCTAGCTATGATAAACCTTATTGCA
>JAQIWO010000574.1:0-13478 GCA_034695405.1 Entomobrya muscorum | reverse complement strand
TCAGAGATGTCAACGGCTCTACAAAGTTTAGAGAGCCAAATCGAACCTTTATGATGGCACCGCTTTTAAGCAAATTTTGTTCTCAATTTTATCTCGTATCTAGTGAAACGTGTGCATTGGCTGAGGTGTCTTTTGCATTGATTGTTCACCTTTCCGCTTTGAGAGTACACTTGACCCATCAGCCCCAGAATAAAAAGTATGGCCATAGTGCAGTCAAGAGATAGCAATGCTATCATGCCCAGATGCACGCTGCTTTTACCAGTTCAAGGCATCCTGATTACCGTTGTCATTGTAAAGCATTGGACTACAGCTCCTACGAGTACTATTACGGTCATCAGTGTTCTTTGTTGAATTTGGTTCATCAGGTTGGCCAGCAATTGAAGAATGCGATACTGAAGTGCTACTTGCTCGTATGGGATGTTTTTCATGACCACACTTTCCTCATATCTTAAAAAAATTGAATATTTAACGAAAATTCCTAGACTAAAAAGTTTTTATTTTTTTCAAGTTTCTTACATTTCCAGGTATTCTCGAATAGTAATAGAGCCCAGAATTACTACTCCAGAAAACGCAAAGCTTGATGGACCTAAGTTGAAGCTTCGAAGCCATTGATTCACCAAAAATAGAGGTAACTTCAGAAGGATATCTGCGTCAATGCCAGATGAGAAATTCCAGGATTCCGAGCACTCTGGGAGGAGCCAGTAGCCTGCAACTGCACCGCCGCATGGATTTTGCCAATAAATTCCGTAGAGAAAAGCGGCGGGCAATACGAGATTTGTTAAAAACACGGTATACGCAAGCAGAACATTGAAGTAGGCAACAAACGAGATTTTTCTTTTGGAACCAGTAAAGCCTGTAGTGGATTCTGGAATACTAAGGAGCCCGTTAATGTACATGCAGATTGGCGAGGCATTCTTTCGACAAACCTCGATTACGCCATAAAATGCAATGATGCAAATCAAATCAAGAACGAATAAGATTTTATGGAGGAAACTTAAAGAAAATGAGCTATGGTAGAAAAATGAGTTGACGCCTTGGATGATCAATAAACAGATAAAGCATCGCACCAACACGATTTTTTCCTGCAACTGCTTTTCTTTTTGAACCAAGTTTTTGTGTAAACTCATTCGAGATTTTTGTACGTCCAAGTGGAAGAGAACGCTATTCAAATATTCGGCCAAGCGACATAAATTGCTAAAGAATTTTTGATGATTCTGAATCATTTTACCCCAAAGGTAAATTAATGTTATTTTAGGTTTGCTTAGAAAGTTTCTGAACAAGGAGAATTGTTCTTAATGTGGAAAGTGTGAATGGAAGTTATTCTTGCGAGGCCTCGAGAAATACTGGCCATGATAGGATTTAAAAGCGATAAATGTATATTTCTGAATCGGTCAACACGTCAAATAAAACTCAACTAAACTGGCTGCTTCTGGTTGTTGGTAGATATAACACTTATTTTGCAATAAATGGATACGCCCAAACTAAAATTTTTAAAATGAAAACCACACAGAACACTAAATGTCTCGACTATAACAATTGGCGAGATAAATCCCCAATAAACCAATCAATAAGTTCATGCATAAATTCGACGTAAAATTATCTGTTAAGCCTGCATTTTTATTTTTCTTACAAATAATTTTTAACGATATTAATAATGCTTCAATGCTTAATTCGCCAAAAACTGTTTTTAAAATGCTTCTGTAAAACTACGTAAATTACAATTACAAATACAAACCGTTTTATTTTATTTCAAGAAGTCAAATTATATATAAGTACAAAAACTATTAAAATTTTCCATGCACAGGAAAGTTCACAAAAATCAAATTAACATGTGATTAAATATTATTTTCACATAGGTATGCAAACCGCGGAGACTCAGTATTAATCCAAGCTAGTAATTACCCAAATGATAACAAACGTTAATGGCCTGGAAAATGTAAACGGCAGACACAAATATTTTTCAAAGAACCCAATAAATGATTTTCTTCTTTCATGTCCTTATAAATGAATGTCATACTAAAATTGTAGGGCTATGACTTATAGTCATAAGCTACATTTATCATATAATCGCTGGTCAATTTTTATATAGCCGGTTATAATCGGAATCTTAGTCTAAGCGTAATCGGAAAAATTTAAGAGTTCATATAAAATGAGCCATTTGACTCCGGATGTAGACAATTTTTAAAATTGAAATCTCAATTTTGTCATTTTAGAAGCACATAAAGTTACGCTACCTCTATGTCCTTACTTGCTCATGGGTCAAAAAGTATACGTTATGAATTACCGGAAGCACTTTAACTCTGAAAGTAGTTTATGCGATTACGTTGTTTGTCTGTCTTTCTGTCCGTTGTAGGACATGATAGCTCCCACCTACATGCACCAATTGAGCCCCAGCACACAGAGTCCTTAGGTCCTACAACGGAACTCTATTGTACAGGAATAGAATTACCAATATTTATTTTGGATGAACCAGCTTCTAACCTTGCGAAGAATACGAAATCCGGAACGAATGTAGCTTTTGTTACAGAAAGTTCTTGCAGTAATGAAAGTTCATTCGATACGATACCGCTGGATAACAGCAGTAATGCTAGTGACCCCAAAACAAGTAGCCGGGGGAAAGTCAAGATCAAGGCTCACGTACTCATATGACATCAGACATTATTACATCTACTTCATAAGAATCTTTGTCTCAGAGTAGTGAATCTCACGATAGAGATTTTAAAGAGAGAGTAAAACCTGAAATTGGGTTGGGAGGCTTTGTACTTGGGGGAGTGGTACTAGCTGCTGTCATAAAAGAATTGAAGGAAGACTTTATCAAGTAAATTCATAGCAGAAATTAATGCGATCTCGGAAAACGTTCCAAAAGAAAATTTCAGGGATCGGAAACAGATCAAAGTGAAAAGAGAGCTTGATTAGAAAAAAAACCGAATGCTTAAATCGACATTTCTGACTTCAATACTCCATTCGTAGATAAAACAATAATATAAAATATTCTGGTCGTCTGCGAAATGAGAGAAATATACTGCTATTCCTAATCATTTAGTTTCAAGACCTGCGTTTGAGCTATGTGGTTTTTATCAAAAGATATGATTTATGCAACCAAAAGTAATTTATATTTGTGACGAGGATACGTTATAAGCTTTAAAGTCTCAGCTCATGCAATTATGTTTATGTCTGGAAGGGTTTTGAGCTATTTAAAGAATACCCGGTTTTTTTTTCGGTATAACCTGCCATGGGGTCGTCACCCGGCTCCCGACGAGACAGGGTTCGACCTATGAAGCTGAAAATCACTAGCGATTGAGCCCTTGACCTGACGAGCCTGTGTACCAAGTTTGAAGTAAATCGATTGAACGATAACCAAGTTAGAGCATTTACAGACAGACGGAAAGACAGACGGACGGACAGACCGACAGACAAACAAACCAATTGCATAACTACGATAAATCAAGATTTATCTACGTAATAATTACTTTGGTAAAATCTAAATATAGAAGGAAATGTCTATTTATAAATATCAAATATTGTTAAACAAACAGAAACCCAGTATTTTTCGCTTTCCACCCAGGAACTAAAAGAGAGAAAACAACTTTTAAATTTTTAAATAGAAATTAAGTTAAGACGGACATATTGACATTAGGTGTGCTCTTTTGCTCCTGATTATCTATTTTCTGAATGGTCATCTCATTTCTATAATCTCGTAGTTCCGTAATTTCGTTTCTCAGCTCAGCTTTGACATCTTTTCGCTTAAAAATTATACACTAAAATACATCCTCGTAATACCTAAACGCAGTTACACTTTTATGCTGTTATGCAGCACAGGTCAAACATCAAAACTTCAATTAGCTACAATTAATAAGGGAGTTATCATAATATAAATACTAGTGAGCAAATAGTTTGATGAGCAAATGCATATCAATCGTATGATAAGTGTGAGGAAAGAAAACACATTAAGGTAACACAGTCAATTAAACCAAACAAAATTTAATTAATTTAATTGACATGAAGGCCATAGAAATCTGCGTTGTGCATCCAGTAACCTCCAAAAGACTTTTTAGGTGCCACAAGATGACCTTGTTTGAATACATATCAAAAAGTAAGTTGCTACTGTGGTCACGATCTGCAATAAAACATCATTTATTAAACAACTTAAATCTCCATTATTTTTTTTACCATAAAAACAAAACAAATCTTACACTTGCTAAAACGCCATATATGTCATAGGGAATTTGTTGCTTGGTTTAACCGCCACACTGTGAGAGGCCAGCTCCTCCAATATAACCACCAAATCTGATGAATGCTCAACAAGGTGTCTATTTTCTGCTATTCGTAACCACGTTTTTAATTCTTCCACCTTATCACACGCGTCCGCCGACAAAAGCAGGAACAATCCATAAATAACAAAGTACGGGACAGCGTTCCACCTGTTTACAGCGTGCCCAAAGTACTTATCATTTGCTAAAACCATATCCATTCCGTAGGCAAAGAAGAGAACAGTTTGCACAAGATAGCATGTCGTCATGTGACCCATGGCCTTATTTATTTTATCAACCAATTTACGCATGCACGCAAACTTCCAATTTATCTCGTCCCATACCCAAATTCCCAGAAAATTTTCAATATCGGCGTTGTGAAATTGCAAAAATTGGGAAAATGATTTGGCAATCCTCCAAAATGTATAAGTGGTGAAAAGGACAAGAAAGTATGCGTAGCTAATCGTCAAAGCTCCATGAATGTCTCCGACCGCCATTAAAACTGAAAAGAGATCTAAAAAGCTTGTCGAATCGTAAACCCGCATGATGTAAGCCGGCATGATGGCCAAAATGTAGCATAAACATAGAGCCCGGACAAACCACTTATTATCTGTTATCTTCTCGCAATTGGAATTGTACGAGGTATTGAATGTTTTCACAAGTTCTTCCATCTTTGATTGTTCAAACCACAAAAATTTTACCAGAAGACTCCTCTGAATAATGTAGAAAAGTTTTGACACGTTTCTAAAGTAAAGAATAGGATTAGTCCATTCTGATGGGAAATTGTTTATTTCTGTAAATGCATATGAAATAACACCCAAAATAGTAAAAAAATCCACAGAAGAGTTTTTGGGGGAAACTGCTCCTAATCTGTGTTGAAAAGAATGAATCGGATAAAACTCTGTTCTTTTTGATGGAAATCAAGTGATATGGGGAAACCAAGAGAAAGTATGATAGTTCTAGAGGAACGATGATATAATGCAATAAGCTATTTTTATCATTGATTCTGGGGGAATGGAGCAAAGGTTTTATACTTATTCTTCCCATTTTTTACAGAAAATATACAATACTATGTTATTGCTAGACACTCACTGTTAAAGTAGCAGGTAGCAGCAAACAGTTTTTCGCCACATTTTGAAAAAAGTATATATTTACTTATTAAATTATGTTGGATTACCAAATTTGCCTTTGTTTGTTTCGAACAAACTTCGTAAAAGATAACTACGCCCCATTTTCAGCAGCTTTTAATAAAATTACACAATTTTTTTCATTGTGCCTTGTAATCTTTTATTTTAGAAGGAAAGTGCTGCATACTAAAGAGAGTACACGAGTGGAACAGTGGCAAAAAATTATTTTTCTTACAAGTATTCACAAACATAAAAGAACATTTTAATTTGGAACGTGGTAATGTAATTACGTGCACATATTTGCAAATCAGCTTGATTAATTTTTTTTTGCAAACTTGTGCATACACCTGGATTGGTTTTGTAACGTCTTGAATGCACATGCTTAAACATAAACCGTGACGTTTTGAATACATCCACCTTTTTACAATTGTCTTTATCTTTATGTGGAACAACTGTATTTAATGATTTTATTTGGAGAAACATAAAGTCTGAGCCTTTCTAACTGTCAAGAAATGAAGGATTTGAAGAAAGGAAAAATAGAAAAAATGGTACTCAATGGGAAATGAATGGGATGAGCGACAAGTATCAAGCTCGCATTTCTTCTAAGACGATGTTGAGCCTTTTCAGAACTGGATGAGTGACATCGGCGTAGCTGAAAGTAAAATATTCCCTGTGGTAAAGAGACAAACTGATGCCTCATAAACTACTTTTAAATTATGTCTTGTCGGTGTCATGGTAATTTCTCGTTGCAACATCCATATGATAATGAAAGCAAGTAAGCAATAGGAGTAAAACTTATATTTTACAGCTTTTCATCACTGATTTCTTATAGATTGAGTTTAAAGATATGATAACTTACTATCACCACAAGTATTTGTCTGAATACAATTATTAGTATCTGGTAGCTTATCTGGTTACTTGGCTAGCTTGCATCTGGCGATAGAACAAGATCTTACTATTGATTGGTGATTAGTATTTTATAATCATATGTCTATATCTATATCTGTCTGTCTATATCTGATTCTAATTTGTATTTTCAAAAATATGGAATTCTATTTAGTGAAAAATGCGCGCTTTCAGATAAATGATCCTGGCAATTCATCCCCGAATGGAAAGATTGTCAGACAATCGAATCCAATAAATGTTATATTTTTGTTTAGCAAAGTCTCAGGGGAATATAATCAAGCCTTAAAAAATTTCACTATCGAGAATTCTCGAAATCTGAAGGGTTTGGAAGATGAATGATGAATTGACCTTGTAAATATTAATTAATAATTTTAGATTTTTAGCCGTATATAGTAAATTTTACGTGGTACTAATACTGGTAAATATTTTGGTAATTTGTTTTTTAATTTGTTTTTAGAAGTACAACTTTGGCCGTCTCGTTAACACTTACTTTGTCCTACGGTCCTGGCAGCATTTCAGTTTCCCATGATGATAACCAGACCTGCATTTTCCAGCGTTTGCTGAAGGCTCATGGACATTCAAATGTGAGGATTAGTTTTAGAGTGGAGGACTTTCATTTACCGGAATGGCGGATGATTCTGACTTCACAATTGGCTGCTGGCGGAAATTTCAATTTTGAGGCAAAACGTAGATTGATAATCAATAACTACACACTCCACAACATCATCCTCAGATTATTAATTTTTTGATGCATGGAATGTTATGAAACTCAATTAATTTTGAAAAGATCTACTTATTTATAAACAGGGTGAAAGATGCGGATAGTAAATCCCAATATGGATGTGAATTGAATCGCGTAAAGATTCCTGAATCCATAATCCATGTGGATGTGTGCTCAAAATATTGTTCAAAACATTAACTAAACTGTCATGAAAATTATTGCGATATTTGTAGCATTTTGGTCTTGGCTGTTAATACCATTTCGAAGCACTTGTGAAACAATTATTAAGTTAAGTATTGCAAGGGATATATTAATAATTGTTTACCATAAATACATTTGTGTTTTGGATGATAAACTACATGAGTTTTACGTTCACTTATTTGTATGAAATCAAGTCCATAATTTATCTCCATACATGCAATATGATAAAAATCATCAATGCGTCTTCAAAACATATTATAATGGATACAATGAATGCTTCCAGAAACAGCTGGTTATGCTATTTCAGTGAGGTACTGTGATGATCAATAACGTACTTGATTAAAACAAGATTAATCACATAACTATTAACTTAATAAAACTTTTTTCGAATAAAATAATGTAATTTTGGAAACAGTTTTGTTTATTGCAACTACAATGAGAGCTGGACTAATGCAAATAGAATTCTATTATTTATATCCAAAAAAAATATTGCTAGATAGTTTAGTACTAACTGTGTTTAGAAAAGGAAAAATTAAAAACCCCATTAAAATTTTAATTAACCAACATGACTAGCACGGCCAAAAGCCTTGACGCACTTCTTTAAAATTTCACTATAGCGCTGGGAATCCGGACATTCTTCATCTCCGATAATGGAAACCGCTGCTCCAAACCCTGAGACTGGAGGCTGAAGCAACAATAACAACAATAACAGAGAATTAAAAGAAAGTTAAATAAGCCACTAACCATTTGTGATAAAAAATAATAATAATGCTTTCTATCATATCAGCTCACCTCTCCACATACACCATTCTCTGCCAAAGTTATCCAATCATTTTTGGAATAGTCGCAAAGTGGAAGACACTTCAGAGAATCCTTTTTCCAAGCGGTAATGACAGTTCCAGGTAAACAGGGTCCTCGCTCAAAGGCGCTATAACATTTGCTTTCTTGTTTATCGTAAATCTGTGCGTATGGAGCTCCCTCGGTGTCAAGTTTTCTACAGAACAAGTAACGGTCCGTATTCTTAAGCAACTGTTGCGAGTTGTCTTCCTCCGCAAGACACTCACAAGAACATATTCCAAATGGAGATCCAAGCTGAGACAGTATTTTTTCTCCGAGTGGACATGGGCCATAATGTCCAGCTAAAAAACACCTAGGTGGCTTTCCGTAGTAAATCCATGGAAATCCATCGATCGACTTGGGGCAACCTGGAGCACTTCCGAATCCTCCTTGAGATTTATCCACTGTTTCATTGTAACCGAAATTAGTTGGAACTCCGTGTGCTCCGTAGATTTGCTCAAGATCTGAAACTACTCTTTCCCATTCTGAATATGTCACAGATGAATCTGTGGAGTTGGCAGATGAAGAACTACACCGACAGCTTTGTGAAAACAAAACTATGGTAAAAAGTTGGTGCAGATTCTGGGGATACATGCTGATTTTTTTTGAGGAGATGGCCAAGCGAAACGAATGGGCAATGGCAAGTGTCGTTGAAGAAGTGAAGAAAATGTACTCAAAAACATGTTTCTATCCAGGCCACATTAGAAAATCGAGTAGCAACTCATAGTTGCTTGCTCAAGGTCAGGTCTCTACTCATTTGGGCATCAATGTTTTTTAGTTGCTCACAAGAGAACAAACATGAGGAATCTTCTAAAAACTTGCAGAAAAACCCTGCTAGTCTACAGTTTATGTTTATTGAACTAAATTTTTGTAAGTGTAGAATTCTTAAATTCTAAGTAATATTTTTGTGTATTTTAAGGAACTCAATTATTCCAGCATAAAATCAGTATTCCTGGGTGGGAAAATTATTTGAAACTTTATTTTCCGGAATTGAAATTTTGCACGTGGGGTTTATTTTTGTAAGATTTTCCATGTTTGTAAAA
Organism: Entomobrya muscorum; assembly: GCA_034695405.1. NCBI lineage: Eukaryota > Metazoa > Arthropoda > Collembola > Entomobryomorpha > Entomobryidae > Entomobrya > Entomobrya muscorum. The sequence goes on along the minus strand of JAQIWO010000574.1, from coordinate 4,393 downwards.
TACAAAGGGAATACTGGTTTTTTAATGTTTCTGGTCATGGTTGCTTCTTTTATTTCGTTCATGAATAAACATGAATTTTTAGTGACTTTATTACTAAAAAATACATAGCCATTTTTTTGGTAGATGTGCTGTTATTATGATTTTGACTGCACGAGACATTTGGAGACGACAGTACGCAAATATGTTTATACATAATATAGTTACATGCATGGATACACACTGGTTTTTTTTTTATCAAAGAAAAATGTATTTTTTAGCAGAGATTAAGAGAGAGAGAAGCCGGTTTAGTTGAAAACTGGATTCTGGTTTTCTACAAAAAGGTGTGTACATTATCACGACTCAAATGGACAAATGTAGGACTCAAATGGACCCTAATTTCAAAAATAAATTAATATTTCTCAGAAAGCGATAAGAAGAGAGAGAGAGATTAAACAGCGAATTAATATTTAAGGAAACTTGCACGATGTGACTGATTAAGTGATTATCAAATCAATAGAGATTTCTATGCATATATAGAGTATAAATATACACTCAAATTCTTACCAACTTTGGTAAACATTAATAATACATAAAGCAACTCACGCACACACATTCATTTGTTTAAAAAAACTTCTTTCCTGGTGACAGTACTGACCACAACAACTTATTGAACATGAAGATATGGCAACCTTGTTTAGTTTAATGAGGACAAGCAAGGAGGAAACCACAGGTAAATCTAGTTTCAATAATGAACCAATTCACAAACATTTATTTATAGCAAACGATATTTATTCATATATACTATTTATTTAGGATATTTATTCATAGCAAACGTGGCTATTAGGTAACCAACACGTTTTGAATGAGTTTAATGATGCATTTTTTCACAACAAAAATGTTTCTCCATCTTTTCACATTAATTACTATTCTACTGGTTGTCCGAAATCAATTCACGGACTTCCTTGACTCCATTTTAGAAAAGACAAACAGAAACGATGCTATTTGGCAACTTATCGTGGTCCTATGATAAGTAGTGGTAATTACTGAACGTTTACACCAGCGAGCTTGATTGAGCAAACTTGATTGAAGTGCTGAGTTTCAAGATGGCTACGGACACTTTTTAACAATCTGGAAATGTTTGAGGTTCTTTATATGAAATATACAAGTGCTAGGTTTTCTGACAGGTTTTTAAATTCCTTTGTTACAGTATTTTTGTCATTCATAAACTCCAATTAGTTCTTTAAAACAACAAAGTGTCGTATGCAGCATAAGAAACATTCAAGTTTCTAAACCAGTAACCAAATAATTATGATAAAATACTTATAAGCTGATTTCTAAGACATAATTTACTATACATACCACATACGGCATTCAAAAATAGATAAGAAATAACTTTAGGATTTTTTATTTATTTAAATAACTTAATTTTTATTTAAAGTTAAGATTTTCAGTTTAATAAAACTAAATCCCTAAGTTAAAAAACAATTTATATGACAAAACACTAAACACTGATTATTACATGATTCGTATTAAAATTAAAAGACGATGTATTTGACAACTTTGTCAATAATATTATTTGTCTTCATGAATTGAGTTGACGGCCAAATTATATTTAAATACTAGAGATACTAAAAAAATGCTTTAAAAAATAGTATGTTGTTTACTGAAGTTTTGCTTTGGAGTAAATTTAAAACTGCTAAGGTTGAGATCAGTCCATCAAATTATGAAAACGTAAGCGTTATTCTGGCTCAGAGTTTTTTCCACGGTGAATAGACCTAAACTGATTGCGTAGAATCCAACTTATTTCCATGGTGACGCCTTTATTTTGAAGAACTTTGACCGGTTTGTCAACCTGAAGAATAACTATCACACCTCGATAGAGCGATGGGACAACAAAAGATCAGATTGAGTAGAGAAGAACTATCCGATGACCACGTGCGAATGCACTTATTGTACATGCCACTTCTTTTCACGCCACGATTTTTAAAATCAAGATTCAAATTGGCGTAGAAAGAAGTATCATCAGTCGTCCAACTAGAGAATACTTTCAACCTTTTTTTCTGAAAACTTAACTCCGTCCATAAATGTTTTTTGTTTTGCTGCTTTTAAAACAATTAGAGAAAATTTATGACTATTTATGAGCTACTCAACACACGCTCCAAAACCAGAAATGGTTATTGCTGCCACCAATATTGAAACACGTCGTGTAAAAAATTAAAAAGTAAGAACTGGCAGACAGAAAATCAGATTTAAAGCTTTGAATATTTAAGCATGCATTTTTAAACAACCAATATATCACAGATATCGTTAATAAACCCAGTGTGCCGTATTTAAGAAGTAAGACTTTACTTTCTATATTATAGTATTATTTCTATATGTGTATTGCTCTGTTCTACGAAATTCAAGTAAATACTTCCCATGTTGTTATGGATTTTTGGCAATGTACTTATGTATGAACATTTTATGCATTTCTTTATGAAACTCAAAACTTGGGCAGCAGAACTACAGAAACTGCTAAAAACGTACATATTTTCAAAAGCTGTCTGATTTGCAAGGCGACTTTATCCTAAAACCAGTTATTCATTTAATGTTTTAAACAAAAAATATATATGGTATACAATATGCGCACCATGCATGCATGCACCCAAATACCCATATTTAAATGTACCCAAATACCCATATTTAAATATACCTAAATACCCATATTTAAATATTTGAAACAAATATATTTTTTCGGCGAACAAGTTTTAACTTGTGTACATTATTAATTCCAAAATTTAAAAAGGAAAAACAATTTTTCTTCAGGCAAAACCAAACTTTGACTGAAAACTGAAAAATACGTTCGTAATAAAATTGATTCGTAAGTATTAAAAGGCTTTCCTATGCAAGTTGTATCATAAAGGCTTATGGAGTAACTCCATGGAGTATCTGTAAGCTCCAATGTCGACATTTTCAAAATCGATTTATTTTAAGATAATCTTGTAGCTTTTGAAAAATAATGAATTTTTTTTATTGGAAAAATTCCAATTTGACGTCATGTGTTGGTGTGAGGCTTAAGAGCATTTGGGTGGATGCCTTCGCTCGCTGGTAGTATTTTTGGAAAGTCTACATATATATATTATGTCGTGTTTACCAGAGAAGAAAAGTGCTTCGACTCAAATGACTCATCTACAATTTCGTAAGAAATATCGGAAACTTTTAACGTGTCGCGTTCTTGTGCTCATTGGAAACCGACTTACGAGTCAGTTCAAGTCGATGTTAATATTTATCGGGATTTACTTAGCGACGTGTGGGGCATACGCGGGATTAGTTATGTATAGTAAATTGAAGAATATTTTTGTGTATTTGATGTGCCCTACAATCACATTTGTATGCTTTTTTATAGCAATGTTAATTCCTACGTTGGAGTACCAGATTTTGAAAGGTGGGGTTCTCTTTCGAAGACAGTGGGCGCCTCATTTGAAACGCAAAGAAGAAAAATGTATGCTGGCCGCATGTTCGAAATCGGGAGTAGGAGGAATGGGATTAATAATAGGACCTTATGGAATGACCAACTCGGTATCTGGTTTGCGAATTTGTGATGACATAATTCATTGTACGGTTACCTTGCTGTTGCTGGTAGATTAATTTTATTGGAAAAGTTTGGTTAATTTGTTTTACTAACTTATGTAATAACTGAAAAACAGATGAGTATTTAAAAAACATCTATGCTTAAATACTTACAGTCAGATTTATAAATAAAATGCTTGTGGTGGTTTCTTAGCTTTCCCTTATTACCTTATGGTATTGTTGTACTTGTATTATATTAATGTTTAATTTATATTTTGAATTATACTTGGGTATGTAAAAGCAAAATAAAATTATTACTAATTAAGTATTTTCGATATTGTTTAACTTTGGCGATTTAAATAATCTTTATTTGGTCAAACTTTTGCTTAATAATTTGGATGATGTTCGATTGACTGTAACTCCTACTTATTTAGATAGCTACATGATACACGCTCAGAAGCTCCCTAAGACTTTAAGAAAATTCAATAAATTCAATCGATACAAAAGTACGCCCAATAATAAAAATTTACTTAAACAATAACCATATTTTAGTAAAAAAAAGTATTTTTATGGTATAAAATATCAACAAAACCACAAAAATTTAAATGTAAGATATGTTTTAACCCACTTAAATTTAAAAAGTTGTAATTTCTTGACCATAATTTACGGTTTCAATTTTCAGTGTTTGCCTTTAAATATTTTAATTTAAATTTTAAGTAGCGTGAGCTACTTTATGTAAATGTTTTTTCTGTCCGTCCGTCTGTGTTTTTTATATCTCGGATACTAAGGGGTCGATTTGAAAACTGATTTCACCAATCGATAGCCCTTGAAAAACTGTGCTTCAAGTTAGTATACCAACTCGACC
>JAQIWO010000573.1:0-13496 GCA_034695405.1 Entomobrya muscorum | reverse complement strand
AAAATCCTTCAATGTGATTACGCGGCTGGGCCACTCTGAAATTATTCAGATTAGGTTCCTTTCCTCAGATACATACAACTAGGAATGCTAAAGCATACGATAAGTTGACTGACCATGACACATCAAATAACAGAATAATTAAGTTCCGGGTAGACATTCAGAATTATTGTCAATAACAAAAAATTGTGCGACAACAGAAAATTTAATTTATGCTAAACTAGTCCCAAACTAAGAAGAATCTTAAACACTTGAAAAAGAGATTTGCAAGTTCGCCTTGATAGTAAATTCCCATTTGTGAGTCAGAACTTAAATGAAGAGGTGTCGCTAAATTAAATTTATATGGTTCATCATGGTACTGATGAAGTTTGCTGGAATTTATGAACGAGCTCTGAAAGAAAAGAAAAAAACACTTATGTTTTTTTTAAACCACCAAAGCACGATAGGCGCTTCGCAGTTTGTTTCATGAAAGTCATACGAATTGGAAAGCAAACCTAGAGCCAAAAAATTATTTTTATGCGGCTTCGTTTCCAGATTGGTTACACTGCGACCGTTGCAGACATTAAAATATGTGTTGAAATACCTAACTTTATATTTCTTTTCGGTAACTGTTACCACTACGATTGAGGTGCGTATAATTCTTACATGAATATAAACAAAATGAGCTTAACTTTATGTTTCGGCATTGAAGTAATAAAGATGGAACTTTGCTAATTCATATGTTTGACTGATTTGAAATAACCGTTCGATGTGGCGCCCGTCAGGACACGAGTGCAACGAAAATTAACACAAAAAAACTGGTTAGTTCAAGATTTAAAGGACATTTTGAAGTCTAGACACAAGTAAAAAATAAAGCTTTTAAAAACAAAATAAACCAAAAACAAAAAGTAAATATTAGTTTGGTTCTCAACTACTCACGTGCACATTTTTTAATCGTACGTAAATGAAACATATACCTCTGAGCCCCTCTAAACGTCTTTTGTTTGTGTTTCTTGCAAAACGTTGTTTGTAAATTCTAATCAGGAGTTACTAACGAGGTAATTATAATTCATTAGTAATTGCAATTTTTATGGGTTGATGGGTCGCCAGCCAACAATCACTGGGATGTTTAATACAGAACCAAAATTAAAGTCAAGGTCCAAATGGTAATTCGCAAGAGGATCTAAACAAACATGTCAATGTTGAAATATAATGACATAGTGTTTCCAAAAGTAATTGGAGTAAGATTATGTATTGATATAATGATGCAAAAATATGATATGATGATATGATATGATTGATAGATGGTGAATAGAATATCAGATGTGGTATGTATTCCTATTCCGTAGTTTTCTCAGCACAATTTTTATTTAACTGCAATGAAAGTAATGTCTCCTATTTGTCATGAGAAATGTGAAAACAGGGCTGAGAAACATCAAAGTGCCATGTAAATTTGGACATTAATTGAGTCCCAAAATATTCAGTAATTCACTGCACAGATAGCATTCTATGCCTTACAATACGACATTTTCTTCCTTGGTTCTTTCTTCACTTTCTATCTATCCGCACCCAAAGTCGCCGCGTATCTGTGTAACGTAGAAGGTTTTCATATACTTGGATAATTTTTGACTGGCGTTGAAATTTTCTAATCCTTGGCGACATGCCAAACGCCAACTCATTGGAACCTTTATTCTTGTTAACAAAAATACATACTCAATCACTTGCACATTGTAGCTCTGCGAAATTGGGGCTACACACAACGCTGATGTGATAGTGCTGGCGGTTGATCATAAAACCAATCTAAATAGTTCAGGACATGATTAAGTTTGTACTTGTCAAAATCAAATAACAGCACCTAGTACATAGTCAGACCACATAATTTTTACATCCACACATCTAATGCTATCGCGTGTTGTACCTGTTGAACTGAAACCGATACTGGCGTCCAATTTTTAAATTTTTTAATATCATGTTTCTGTATCATGGGAATAAAATATCTGACTAGCAAAAAATGGTTTTATAAATACTCATACCCGGGATTTAAGAAATTATTTAAAACAACTTATTAACAATAAGACATATTTAGAAACACATTTTACCACATTGCGTGAATTTATCAAAATGAGAAGAATCTAAGAAGACTATTTGTAGCTCAAGCTCAAATATAAACTTATCATTTTACCATAAATATTTGCACGCATTTTTTGAAACATTGTAAATCATCAATTTAGCGTTATAACAATTTTAAAATTATCGTTTTGTTCTATTTCCTTTCAGGTGCAAAGTTCAATCCACTAGTGTGTTGTTACAGAACGAATACAAAATGGATTTCAGTAATCGTACTGTGTGCGTCTTTACTTCCGGTTTGTATGCCGAAATACATACTGGAATCACTATCATTTCAGTTCCAAGCCACAATGCTACCAATGACTCTCTTCCCTCATGGAAAAGATTGTACAAGAACGGGTCAAAGCTGGCAATTTTCTTGATAGTAACCACATCAGGGCTGGCAATCCGGCTCTTCCACTTTTAATCAAAAATAATACAAATTTTAAATTAGGTGTGCTTTAAATTTACAACTTTCGAGAAGTTATATTTGTAGAATTAAAGGAGAGGGGAATAATGAAAAGTAGCTCAAGCGGCCACTCAAATATTAACCTGCATTGCATCACGTGTAAGATTTTAACAGATAATAAACCCGATTAAAAATCAAGCATTTTTATAACTCATTTATCATTACTGTTACTTTCGCTACATAAGTTATTCACAACCCCCTACACAGACAAATAATCTATTGAGAAGCTGTGTATCCATAATTTGAGATATTTTTGAAAAGGCGTTGAATTTTTTTTAATTCATGCATTTATTTATTTATTTTACTGAAAGCTCACATTCATTAATAAACCATGTAACAACTTAAATCTAGCAGATTGTCACATTGAATCCAACACAGTGCTTTAGTTTACAACACTCCTGGAAAAATAAATTTACATCTGCAAATATTGTGGGTGAATAGTTCAACACGTGGCGTTTAGTTGGGAGCCGGAGTTTTGGAGTTTAATGGTTCTAAACGTATATACAGGAGCACTGAGTCTTCATTGTAACTTTGTATCTATGGTTTCCATGGAAAAAATAATTAGTGAGATGAACATAATAATTAATTTGTATGCTTTTAAAGCATTGGATACTTTTTGTCAGGAACAACATTTTTTTTCTATAATTTTTTTATCAATTTTGTTTTGTAAAAAGAAAATTATGTCTGGCTGGTGGAAATACTGTTAAAAAATAAATAGCTGTATAATTTGAACCTACCGGGAACGAAAATTGATGATAATAATTTTACATATTTGTACTTCAACTTATGTCATCAACCACTTTGACCATTTTACCACCTATACTCGTGTGTATACTTTTTCAATTCATAAAAGCGATACGGGCGTCCGGACTTTAAACGTTTAATATTAATATCATTTGTCATTACGAACATGATTATGAGTACATTGATTGAGTACATGAGTCAATGAATTTACTCAATTAATCAGGAATAATAGATTTTGATGAATTTTTTAATTCATTTAAAATTATGTATATATGTATTATGATAAACTTGGTAATCGATCTAATTACCTCCATCCTAAATATAAAAAAAAGCTATAAATGTTTTTTAAAAAATTTGAGTAAATGTAAATCCTTCTGCAAACTTACGCAATGTATCCATTAAAATATCAACTAAAACAGTATTTGTGTTCGTCCTCCCCAAAAACCAAGATTGCTACAAATCGAAAAATTGTTGTGAATAAAAAAATTCAGGAGAGCGGAGGCCGACTTTAAATTCACAGATGTATTTCAAATCCCTTTCATTCAAGCGTAACCCTCAGTAAGGAAAGTCTCTAAAACGCAGGTGTTCTCACACCATAGCTCGACAGTCATGGGTTTATCTTTCGGAAATAAAACAGACACTCTTACATAATATACACTTATTATTTGAATTTCACATTAAATAAAAATTGCAGTTTTCCACTAATCGTGACATTCTTTAAAATTATACACAGCAACTATGTATTTGAGAAATATTTTTATTTAGACGGGAGAATTTTTAATTCTTCAAAACGGAAGTGTATTCATTCTTCATGCCATGCAATGTGCAAACCATTGCACTACAAAAAAGCGCATGAGATAACTATTAGAAGTGATCAAAATCAATTGTTCCTTAAAACGAAAACAGTAACACACAGCACGAGTTGCAGTGTAAACTTTATTATTTGGGATGTTAATAAACTTGTATTCCATTTTATTTTATCCATATTTTTATTTTTATCAGATGCTACTTTCAAATCCCAACTTTGTGGCATTTTTGTTTTAATTATGGATAGAGGGGAAAACAGCAGCCGGAGAATTATTGTGTTTTGGAATGTTCCGTTCTAAGATTTGTCAAAGAGTCAGATGGACAAGTGATTTCAGGCAAATAAATTTTTACAAGAATATAAGCTCAATATAAGTTTATGTTCGCTTGCGCAAAAGAGAAAATAGATTAATCAGTCGAATTACGACGCTACACTAATGGTAAGAGTACAAAAATGGAGACCAACGTAACTCAAAGTATGGGCATGGAAAGTAATTAGGAAAAAATAGTGTGACAAGGTTGTTAATTCTTGAGAAGCATCTGTTTGTGTTCAAATTCCAAATCTGGTAAGCACCAAATGATGGTTACAGGTCTGTATGGAATCCACAGGCATGGTAAAAAAAAATTGGCAAAACAGTTCTCAGATAGCTAAACATCCAAAAAACGCACAAGTGAAAAATGAATGTTGCGATGGAGGTCGGATGGATGAATGCTGCATAAAACCTTTTATTCGAAATGTGAATAAACTTCGATTTGTTTTTTTTCCTTAGCGCGGAAGGAATGTGATATAATACAAAAGTAGGTGAACTGGGAACTCAAATATAAGCGTGGATGTCATCACGTCTAAAACATTAACGGATTGATGAAATCTACCATAAACTAACGTACAATTCAACCAATCTATCATCTCATGTTTTCTTTCGTTCCAATATTACACGTTTGCTATAAAATTAGAACTTTTCTGGGATCTATAGTTGCTTGTACATAATTGTGGGCTGGGATAATTTTTAATCGGCGTTGAATTAAGTTTGCTAGTAAACGAGTATATAATACCTTTTTAGCCCTATTTCACGTATTTTCTGCACCTCATTTTCATTTAATCTTGCAGTTCCCGCATCTTGTTACAAAAAAGCACATTTGAAAAGGAACACTTGCATAGAAATTAGTCATGGAATTAAAAGTCAATCATCTGGTGTAACCGGGATCGGGGGAAAACTGTAGTTACTAAGGTATACGCATGCATGATGTGTACAAACAAATATTATCCCTTTGTTGTTTTACTAATCTTTTCACATTTGCTATTTTTGATTTCAGTATACTGAAAATATATGCCTGTAGTTTAGACAAAATTGGTATTCAATACTGTAGCATTCCATCATAATTTACTATTTAAATAAAAAATATTTGCAGGAGGCAATGAACAAATTGAGCTGTGCTTCCGAACTTAAGACTCCATCACCGCTGGAGCAACAAGACAATCCAATAGTTCGAAAAGCAGGTCTAAAACCGTTTTCGGAGGAAACTTGGGAGGAGGAGAAAATCTTTTCCTGTATTCTTCAACTCCGTTATCTCGTGATTCTACTGATGTTTCCTCTTCTCTGCTGCATCCTCCCTCCAAAGCCTATGCCTTGTGCAGACCACCATCACTGGACAGGAGCTCTGGACAAACATTCATATCCTCCAAAAAAATGTTGATGAGCTCGAGTAATTCCTCTCCAAAAAACCGGAAATCCGCTGGCTGATCAGTTTTAAGATGGTCAGTGACACGAAACCATGTAAAACTGTGTAGTGACAAAGGAGGAATGACCTCCAGCAACAGCAGCAGCTCCAACCCTCTTTCACAACGACGCGAAAGAGACTAGCATAACAGTTGCATCTCTAACCTAGCTTCATGGACCACTTGAAATTAGGCAGTTACTCGCCTCTCAAATGGAGTCAGTATTTGATGAGAGTTATGAGCCACGCACAGGTCACAGGGATTTGCTGAAATGTCAAGTACAGAAGTCTCTGATGGCCAGCCTGGGACTCGTGATTCCTGAGCAGGCGTCTGTCTTCAATGTGGTCATTGCAGCCCTCTTACACCGCTGGTATATTTTACCAGCGCTGGTCTTCACGAGAACTTGAACATTGTCATTGTTGGAGTAGTACTGGTGAGGTATAATTTTTTTAAACCCGAAACAGTTCATAAAGGACGCATCCATTGTACCATTCCTGGAATTGAGAGGTGTCTACATGTAAATGGGAAGCGAAATAGTTTACTGGTTTTTTTTAATAAGCATAACAATTTATGATGTGCACAAGCACATTATAAATGTAATTATATCATGCGCATATATCGCAAATTATGCAATTGTTCCATTACAGATCTAACATTCCATTTAACAAACGAATGTTACCTCAATTACGAATTTGCGTTTTCAAAAGACTGATCATACGTTCAAATATGTAAACAAATATTTACCTATTTAGTTTCCGCCAAGTTTTCACTTATTCCTCCTACTTTTCGTCGCATAGAAGACTTTCCACCACATTTCTGATATAAATCTCTATTTTGTTTTTAGGCACAAATAATTAAAACGCCGTCCAAAATAGAATTTTTAATAAAAGCATCGTCCGGCCATGAAGCTTAAACTTTGTTTTTTAAATATTTGGATCCATCAAAAATTCAGATTAGAATTGAATTGAATGTTAAAAGACCGATGGGTTTCCTCCAAATAGAATGCACATCCTCGTAACATCCCCCATTCACTCCATCCTTAAACTATCTTCAGCACTGAAATAAAAGAGTGTGGCATAGATATACCTACGTGAAACGATATCTTTTGGAATTAACAATTTGCGTTTCTAGCGAAATGTTATTCCAAAGACATTGATCCTAAGGACTGGGATTATCAAGTCAGTTCATGACAGGATACCCATACAATGTTGTAAATTAACTCTACTAGGAGTTGGCCCGTCAACCGAGTGCACTCTAGAAACATCTAACCGAGCTGACCGGAATCGAATCGAGCTAATTGACAAAATGCTAGTAAAGTAGCCCGTCGCTCCCGTAAAAAATAATACCTTGCACAATATAGAAATCACGCACCTGCAAGATGTCCGCAAGACTCGGTCAAAAGAAGAACAAAGCAGGCTTAGACAAGAAACATCTGACAAGCTCAAATGCAAGCAATACGCAAACAGAAATCATGGGAAAACAGATGGATAATAAGGGTAAAAATAACCTGGACAAGACACAATTAACCAGTTCAAATGCTAGCAATGCTCAGGCAGAAAATAGCGAGAATGTGCCATTATCGAGCGGCGACGATAACGTGGTAAAGGACACGAATAAGGAAATATTGAAATGTGTCAAGGAAATGGTAGGTGAAATGAGGCAAAACTTCAAAGAAAATAGTTATGAACTTATCGACAGTGTAAAGAAGTTAGAGGCCATAGTAAACATGCAAGCCGACAAATTCAAACTCGAAATTTTGGAAATCAAACGGGAATTAAATACTGCCAAAAGCAGCAACGAAGATTGGAAAAAAGGAATGAAAAAACTCAAACTAGAATATGCAGGATCCAATCGGAGCTAAATATTTCCAAAAGCACTAACGAAAAAACTAAAACTGAGCTAGATAAAGTGAATGCGTTAAACAAGACACTCTCGCAGAAGCTCAAGAAGACAGAAAAGGCGCTTCTTAGCAGCATGGAATATGCAAACCCAAACTACGCCACGATCATCGGCATCCCCGAAACTGAAGGAGAAACGTTAGACGAACTGCGGAGGAAAGTTAATAACCTGATCGAAGATCTCACAAAAGAACCAATTCTATGTACGTCGGCAAAGCGCTCCTTCAAGGATCCAAATGGCTCTCGAGTAACCCAAGTTTACTGGGCTGACCAGGAAAAGCGGCACATGGCTCTCAGGAACAGAAGTCAACTACCCAAATGCATTTTTATTAACAAAGATCTTCCGAAAGAGCTCAGTGAAGTTAAGAACAAACTCCGGATAAAAGCAAGGCAACTTCGTTCGCAACAAACGGATGTAAACATTAAATACCGTCAGGGAGAATACGCGCTATTAGTGAATGGGATTTGCTTACATCATTCAGACATTATACTAGATCCGCCCCTCCGAGGCAATCAACAAATCGACGAGGATTGAACATATTACAAATTATGAAGATATGGAATTGTGAACAACCTATTTAAAGCAAGTAACTGTAAACAAATTTTTAAAAAAAGTAATCAAATTATGAAAGTTTTGGATTTATGAAAGTTATGAAATTATGAAAGGTATGAAATTATGAAATTATGAAAGTTACGAAATTATGAAACTCATGAAAGTAAGAAAGTTATGAAATCGTGTAAACTATGAAATTGAACAAAACTTATGAAAGTTAGGATATAAAAATCAACTATAAAGTATGAAAGCATAGAATAGAATCTTTACGTTAAATAATATAATATCAGTTATGATGACCTTAGGGTCATCAAGAATATATATGTAATGTTATAAAATTATGTATAGGCTGTGGCCTTCTGAACATAATAAAAACAATACTACTACTACTACTACTACATACCTTGCTCTGATGGCTTACTGCTTTTCCTGTGTATGCGCGTTAGTGTTTATTGTACGTTCTCTCTAAAATGAGTATAAGTGAGACGAGCACTATGTATTCATTCTCAGCATGCAATTTTTTCCTTCAAATTCTCATCAAAACCACCCATCTTCGTCCTTTCACTTTATTTCTCGTCAAGGACAGTAGAAATGAACAAAATAAAGAAATAACAAGTTCGTTTGCCAATGGAGCAGAAGTGGTTATATAAATTTTGTCGTGTCAAAAGTATCATCGGCCTTTGCGACCTTAGTAAAGACAAAATATGTTACTTACTTTCTTATAGACCTTACTTGCATTTAATGTACTTTTGCTGCTTTGTAGTGCCACACAGTTTGGAACTTTGTAGGACACCATTGTCAATTTCTTAATAAACACAAGATAGGTTCTAGAACGTGAATACAGGTGTGTATCTAACCGTAATCAAACAAGCTTGTCTTCTTGTTTATAAATTTTATATGTGTGAGTAAAACATGTATGAAAAGAAAGTAGGTATGTGCTTTAGAAGATTACAGAGTTGCATTATAATGAGATCCCTTTGCTATAACCCTCAAGTGTTTGTTTTTATGTTTTACAGCTACGTATTATCTTGTACCTCACAAAACACGTTATCTAGATTTCTTTCCCTTTTACCCCACAAAGAGAAAGTAGCATGCAAAACGACAAGGTCTTTGAAATTGTATATAATTTCTAGATATTATTTACTTTAACCATATGTATTTGTTTTATTTAAGCGAGTATATAGTTGTAGCAAAAGATTTTACCAGGCTTATCACGCCTACGAATCTTTTTTTAAATGATGCAAAAGTAAGATGGATCTACAGCCTTCTACATAAGTTTCGTAAGATATCCAACCTTTTGTTTCTAAATTGAAAATTACGTATGCAACCACGCAGACGGAATTATAAACAGTGAATGAGGGAACAGTTTTCCATAATGTGATTTGTGTTTTTCTTTGAAGCATAAATGTCATTTTACTTCCGTCAACTGTGACATAATGTCATGCGGCGACCGTATTAAGGCCAGTGAAAAAGTATTTTCTGAAGCTATAGACCTTCTAAAACGGTTTTGTTCGTGACGTTGACCTTCTATTTATGTTTCAATTAAAAGAAAAAAGTATAAATTCAAAAAAAAAATTCACATGCTTCACGGTTGTTCTGCTCATGATTATAAAAACGAGGGTGTCGCAAAAATTACCTAATTAGTACAGAACGTATAAGTGCAAATACATGAATACCTACTTCTTGGCAAAAGTGGAAAGATAAAGGATCATGCCAGGAAATGCATGCCGTTTATCGTGCTACGCTATTTAGTTTTGCTTTTAACACGCATTCATATAAAAAATATTAATATGGAAATTTATATGTATATCTTACAAGTAAAAGCATATTTTAATACTGTATTCCTTTTTTTTAAATAAGAATTTTCCGCAATTTTTTACAGACGAACCATTTCCTACTGCTTATAAAACGAGTAAAGTGCACCGTATCAAATCATTGTCGTCGTTTGCCACTTTTTAGCCTCTTCACTGAGAAACCGCACTTTACACACAATACACTTAACTATTTGTACGCAATAATGTGATGGAAAGTAAAATAAAAAAAAGGAACCGCATTTTTTGCATTCGTCTTCCTCTCATTTTATGCCGTTTTCTTTGCTTGGAGTTTTGGAGCATACCAAAAAAGCATGTTGGCCGCCACCATAGATGTTTTTTGTGTCGAGTTTCCGCTGCTAAAATACTCTACTACTACTTGCTGCTGCTATTAAGCTCGTATTTCATTCGTGTTGATTCTTTTTTATTTTAATCTATGAACCAAGACGTTGCTTCAATGAGCGTTAAAAAATATCTGCAAAAGGTTTTACATTTTCAGCGAAGTGAAAATAATACGTTTACAATGCATGTGTACATTTTATACTCATAATACACCGTAGTCTCTAGTAAAGCTTTACTTTACGGTAAAATGCGATCCGTTTCAGTGGATTATATTCAAACAAGTACGGAGATAAAGTGGTTCAGCGAAAGTGACGTACTTAAAGCCAGATCAGATTTTAGTAAACAACTCGCATACCGCCCATCGTACAGAGTACACAGAAACTTTTGCATTAATATTGCTGGCACGCCAGCAGAAAGGAATCTTTATTATAAGATGTATTTTCATTCAAACTTCAATATTCTTTTGATTTTTCACCATGCCTGTTTCCCACATGTAAGATGAAGGAATGAATCTCATTTATGGAAAGAAGTTCACGTAGCATAATATTTTGACTTGCTTCTTTCTCTTCGTCTTTTACACTTGAAGCATAAATCATTCTTATTGAATTTCTCTTTCGCGCTGGTAGTTTTTCATATCCTAAACGTACACAGCTATAAAGGGACTTTTACTTTGCATAACAAAGAAAAAACACATACTGGAAAATGAAGAGTAGACAGCTAGAGATTATCTCTTGTCTCAAATACGAGAACCTGTTGGTTGACTGACGGCAATGTCGCAGAAGTCTCATCCAGTCTTCATAGAGCTGCTACGTCCCGCAGATCGTGTAACACAATGACACCGCCGCCACCTACATCACTTTGAGCTAAAGAGACCCACTCAAGAACACCTGCTTCCCCTCCTCTTCATCACCTTCCCTTTTGAATAGGCTTTTGATTGACAGAAAAGCAAGCTTACAAGTACGTTCTCCAAATGAAATGACACTTTTTACATTAGAAGCTCATTTCCGAGAACTACTGCTCTAACGACGCGTATGAGATGATTTTTTTTTCTTGACGGTAATTGAAAAAATATGTATGTACAAAAGTTATTGAATTCAGAAGGATATTATTTTTGGTGAAATGCAGACCGGTGGAGTGGCGGTGCGTGGAATGCCGGGATTTTTATGAAATGCAAGATTTAGCGTTGAGTATTATTCACAAGTTTGCTTCCCTTGCGTTTAGTTCACAGTATCTTTTTATGGTTGAATATTTTCATAAAAGTATTTTTCTTATAAGGAGGTGCTCATTTATTTCATTTAAAGTTCAAACAAGGCTTCACTCTTACATCTTGTTCAGTGACAGGCAGCTGTTGGTTGACTAGCATTTTTTCAAAATCAAATGGACAGCAAAGATGATTTTGCTGCAGATGAATGGTGAATGTAAACTTGTTGACTGTCGATTTTGTGCGAGATTCAAGAGATTGTTAAAGTACCATTGAAAAATTACACAATGGTCGGCATAATAAAAACTGCAATGCTCTTCGCAGCTTTTCCACACGTCGATTCTACCCTCTAAACATGTTGATATGCAAGCAAGTGCATTGCATTGTGCTGGTAAACAGCGTGTTTGTTAAGTCCAAACACTTTTAGAGAATATACATTATTTCTTAAACGATGCTTTCTTGTTAGTGCTAAAGCCTCTTGCATTATTTATGCGTTCAAAGTAACGCTCCCAGCAAAATAACTTTGGTAATGGTCCATTGAGTTTTGAAGAAACTCATCTGACTTCAAGAGGTACTACTCAAGTCGACAATTTTTTCTTTGATTTTTTAAGTACCTATTTTAGCATGTCAAGCAACTGTTGCTGATAAGGGGTGAACATTAATCCGGACACGATCAAGTCACGTTTTAACGCATATGGATAGCGCATGTCGTGAACTAACGACGCGGATGTCATGTACAATACTGAGCCTGACTTACCGCCGCCTCCACTATCAACTATATACAAGTCTGCGTTTTCTCATTCTATTTTACAAAGATAATTTACTGTGAAAGATTTACAGCCATCATGATGAAGAGATGGTGATGATAATCATTGAAAAAGACCTCTAAAATAGCGAAACAGCTAAACTGCACAGATCAGAAACCTATTGCAACCAACAAGCCACTATCGTATACTTTGACTTTCGGAAAAGTTGACCGTGACAGGCCCTAGGCTCCGGTTTTTGTTTAAAAAATCACAAAATATCTGTGTAACATTTAAGCTGAGTAGTGAAGTATGTACTTCTTGTTATGAGTAAAAATTATTATGTATAGGTGGTTTTTTTGTGCAAAAAACGCACCTAGGTATAAAAATGCAATCATAAAGTTCACAATTCAGATTGAAGTTTCCTTACAAAATAAAAGCTCAACAACTGACAGCTAGATGGTCTGTTTACTGCTTGGTTGACGATACGATGCAACAATGTCGCGACACACTAATATAAAAGTATTAAGATAAAAACCCGTGTAAACATTTTATAGTGTACTGACTGAGATGTAAATACGGGGTATGGATACGGATACAGCCAGAAGAACCCATTATGGCACACGTGCCATTTTTGTTTGGGTTTATGCATATGAATAGCACAGTTGAAAGGGAATCTTGGATATTTAGTAAATAATTCACATGGTGTATAGCAAGTAGTTCTGTCGCTATATTTCTGGTGCATCCCTATAGAATGCATGCATGAGCTGCCAAAAGTTTTCTATAAAAAAACGAAACACTTCAGTAGCAATTGATATTCTCATACACTACATACCATGCAATCTTTTAAAACAGTATGACTATGACATGCTACATAATAGTATGATGATGTTCTTGTTGATATTTTAAAATTAAGTAAAATGTGGCCATGTTCCTGTTTTATATCCATTATTAAAACGCTGAAAGTAAAGTTGTTAGCAAGTATTGAAGGTAGTAAGTTTTTCCGTCTGTCTGTTTAGAAGCATCGTTGGGTCGCATATGTGTTGACCAAGTTTATAATGCAAATTTCATTTTCCACTAGTATTTTTATCCAAATCCTGTGTCTGGCTTCAAATATGTTTTAAATGACTAT
>JAQIWO010000572.1:0-13504 GCA_034695405.1 Entomobrya muscorum | reverse complement strand
TCTCGTCTCTCTCTCTCTCTCTGATTTAAAAAAAAGTTGGCTAAGGCGATTAGGCATAATAATATCATCATCGTCATCAACAGAAGCCAAGTCATCATCATGTATGATAAGTAAAACTATGTGTGTATAGGAATAAAAAACAGCAAAAGATTTATAATATGAGATTGTATTGCCGTTCATTTCCTGTGCGAGTGTCATCATTTTCTTTTACAAAAGAATATCTGCCACCTACTTACTACCATCACGTACCCAGATGAGTGTAAGAATAGTGTTAATAGGTAACACCTACTTCAATAAATGAGTTGCAAATCGACGTATAAAGGGAAAGCAGAGAGATTTGCGGGGATGAACTGGAGACTTAAGTCTAAAGACTATATACACATGGGTTTACTAGTGAAAAATAAACATTCAGAAATATGAACATAATGTTTACCTATTTTCTGAAGAAAAAAGTGATTTTTGTGCTGTGTCTTAAAATATTTTCTCTTTGATTGACTTAAAGATTTTTGAACTAGAGATGTAATTCAGTACATTTGTTTAAAAAGTGAATAAAATAAACATTAAGGGATTTCCATTAGTAGGAACATGCAAAACGCGTGTCAAGTAAAATGCAGATAAAATTGGGGCAAGTGAATACATCAAGTGCAAGAAGAACTGCTGCTGCATCCGAGTAACAAACTTGGAGCATGCCGTGGCATGCTGCAGTAGAAAAACATATTGTGAAAAATGACTTCACAATTAAATTCTAGGGTCAACTTATTGGCACCAGTAACAATAATTGTCTTCCATTGAGGTATGCCTTTGTTTAAAGTAATTAAGTTATTGCAGAAATATTGATTATGATGCATTTTGGATACATGAAGCTTGCAATTAACAGTAAAACTTCTTATATTAAATGGGATATCCCATCTACTACGTTTGGAAGTGCTCTCTGTCTGACAATCACTGCAACCAGAATTTTCTGGTTACATTCAAGATTCAATTTTTTAAGCTCCTTAATCCCCGCACTAATCAGAAGGATTAATCTTCGATCTCATTTATAGATATTTTAGGAATATATACTTCATTTATCTATAAATATTATTATTATTAGGGTAATTGCAAATCCCATGTATATCAAGATAAGTAGCATAACGAGGGAGTGTCCTTGCACAAAAGTAAAGATAACAATAATCACCCTTATTCCCTGCATTCATCAAATTATTACTTGGTAAATATTAAAGAATGCTTTGTATATTGGTTTATGTACTTTTAAATCATGCTTTCAAACACTCAGGAACATCTCAGACGTCAAATTATGAATTATCATTTTGATCACACAGAGTGATCAACCTACTATTTACCCCAATGATTTTTCAAATTTCATATATCCATTGTGATGCTTGAGTTCTGACCTGCGTTTGAACTTCAATGGGCCTGTCCATATCATTCTTGATTTTTATCATGCAATGAAGAACCCGGTTTGATTTTCAGTTAAATAATTTGACCAGCAAGAGAAGGAAATAGAGCTAAAAGGGATTTACTATTTTGTTATCCATTGTTCCTAATTGATGTTGGATGCAATATACTCAAATGATACTCTATTCTAAAGAATCTCGTGCCAGGATACTTTTTTTACTCAGGAAAAGTGTATTGATCTTGATTTGATTTGATCAAAGAATTTTTTTTGATTTGTCATTATTAGGCAACACCTTTTAACGCTCCTTGTTTTCTTACCTCCTTCAAGACGAAACCACTCATGAGTACATTCAGTCAGTTGCCTTTCTTGAAGGAAAAAAGGAGAAGTGTAATTTTGTTGTAATTGACATGACATGAAAATAATGGAAGTCAGTATCTATAGTTTGTTATGATTCCATCATGTCTGGCCAGGCAGCAGCTCTCTCATAAGTGCTACTTTCAAACCAAAGTAATAGGAAACAATAGTCGACAAATTGAGTGTCAAAAGGTCACTTTCCTGTCGAGTTCCGTTACACTTTTGGAACATGCGTACCTATCACGGTATATGCCATTCTCTCGTGGGTTTGATCATGCTCGACATGATACGTCAAATTTCTTTTGACGGGACACAGAGAGATATATTATGTTCATATGTGTGTGTGTGTTTGTGTGTGCCTTTAGGGTCGACAAACAATGTATCTGTTTTTGAGGGTTTCTCTATTCTCATTCTTCTTCTGAAAATAAAGCATCAGTAAAAATAGCTTTGAATCATCTCATCATCATATCATTTTCAACCATGTATCCCTGTCAGTTATACATCTATACGTACACACACTTACACACACATGAATGGTGCCCATCCATCACACAAAAAAATGAAATTGTATCCCTATCACCTCCTCACAATTTTTTACTCTTGAAATGCTCACCTGAAGAGGCGAGATTTGGTAAAAGAGCAAAATAAACAAGACAGCAAGATGAAGAGAAAAAAATCCAATTGAATCATTACTTGAGGATGATGATGATGATAAGCATAATGTTAAGAAGATGCATCTATGACGGGAGATCTATGAGAAATGTTACGGATATTTATTTATAAACACACAAGGGGCGTGTATTTGGTGTACCTTTATAGAAATACACATTTTATTTCTTCTTTTCCTTCTCTGAACTCAAGAGAGAGGGTAAGCATTTGTTCAGTTGCTCATATTATTGTGAAGCTCATTATTTGATGAGGGTGATTATGATATTATTTGTATCTTTTATTTCTTCTTTTCACGTTCCCGGCTCTCAGCTTTTTTTCTCAAGTATCATCATATCATGAATAGGTATGCAATATTATTGTATATATCGCTCAAACTTACACGTAGGTAAAAATCTAACAAGCGTTCATATCTAGGCATTCGTTTACATGCTGACAACCACATAAAGTTTTTCTTCGTTAAAAGTTTTACCAAGATTCTAAGAATATCTACATCGTGTGTGTGTAGCAGTGTAATTTGGTGTGTGACACTCAAGTAGCAGAACAAATTTTTATATGGTATCTTTCATTCTCCTGTCATGAAATGGCAAATAACAAGGCTGTTATACAGGAATGAAAAAAATACGGTTTGTGTGTAAGCTTCCAAATAAACGACAGAAGCAACACAGTTGCAGAGAGAAATAAACGACTGTTTTTGGCTTCCTCATATAATGCTCATCATCATCAAAAATCATGATCAGTTACCTGACTTTATAAAAAAATGTATACTACTAACCATATAAAGCATGTATAATTTAAGCGAAAAGTTTGCTTACCTCGGTAATTTTTTTCTTCATATATAGTCATGTTGAAGGGTAAAATTACAAGGGGAAATGTGAAGACACTCTTGACTGATGACGATGATATTTTTTTCTCGATGATCGTACCAGTGTATTCATGCGGAGCGACATTACATTGCTTATAGGACAATAATAATGTAATGCTCAGTGAAGGAAATTATTGCTGAATCATCCAGATTCTTCGTGTTTTGCTACCTATACACAAATTGTACATGTATGCATTTGTGCTTTCTCTTCTTCGTCATGCTCTTTCTTTTTATTCAGGAAAAGAATACAAAAAAGATAAATTTTGATACAATCTTTTATCTCCTTTATTTTGTCTGTGAGTAGAGAGATACCTCTCTTTTTTTCTCCAAACAAGAGAAACTTGAGAGATCGCTTTGCATTGAAATATAAATACACACAATCCTTCAAGAGGGAGTTGGGCATAACAAAAAGAAGAAAAAAGAGGAGAGGTGCAATGCAAAGAATGAACGCGTAGGAACAATAAAAACGAGTAGTTGCAATCAAGCATGATATGATACGGTACTTTCCTATCTATATTTGTACACCTATACCTTATATATAAAAATGATCTTTGTGTGTCTGTATAGTATAAAAAATGAATCAAAAAAGAAAGAATAGAGGATTGGATACTTGGAGGCAGGTCTCCGCGTGCGGAAGCTGAAATATTATAAGTGTTCATTCAAATGCATGATGATATATAAAAAACATATATTACTTCCCAAGTGCTGGAGGATCATTACCGGTTGAAATGTGATAATAAGAAGAAGGTTCCTTGCTAACTATATAAAAATGCTATTATGATGGAAAGAATGACGGCGATGTGGTTGGGAGGCAGGAAAAAGCTCGTAGGGTTTAACTTTCAAACGGTCCTCGTAAGATCGTTATGTCACTGTGTGAGAGCCACACTTAGGAAGGGATCCCTTTTTACTTTAGCCAGACATCAAGTCACCGTGATGGCACAGAATTTAAATGTGAAGCAACAGCTGGATGACTTTGTCAAAAATTAGAAATATTCAAAGCACAGATTATATAAATAGGTGTGATAGGTAAAGGAATCTCTTTTTTGGATTTTTGTCATCGCAGACAAACTGTCGACTTTTGTCTTGATCCATTGGAGGAGATAAAGGAATGTAACGTATGTGTGTATGGAAATGAGTGAATTACAATGCACCAAATAGGAATGACCTGTTCCCCTGTGCTTTTTTCGGTGTACCGTATGAAACATTGAAACACCTGAAGCCTCAAATCACAAAATAAAAGTTCGGAAATGCCGAATAGGCTGCTAACTTAATACATATTTTTTGCCTTTTCATAAGAAAAAAGGCGCATCACCAAATCGTCCTGTTAATTCATTGACATTGTAATGATGATGACGGTACAAATGAAAAATAAAAGCCGACAGAAGAATGACATTGAAATGTATCAATGTAAATTTTTATGGACATGAGAACACGTGTGAATATACACGAGGTGTATTGGTATGCGCTCAAAGACACTTTAGCTATTCACACTTTACTTCTTAGAAAATATATATTTTTTGATTCCAAGAGACACAAGTGGATATACATGCTTGCCTCGTTGAACCTTTCGGAGTGAGAGACAAAAGAGAAAATTCAGTTTCAAATATCTCGTGTGCATGTATAACGATTGGAGAGATATGTATTTTCTTCCAAATTTTATTGACCACTGCACCGCACATCATTCAAAAACATTCTGGTATGGCATGCATGCTGGCAGGTAAAAAGCATTCCATTCATCTATTTCAATGGATGCATACTTAAGCTATAAGCCACCCTTCACTCTTGAGTGAGTTGGTTGACTGATGGGACTGGGGATGAACTTAAATTTCATAAATGCGTGCGTGTATATGAAAATGAAGAAATGGAGAAGAGGTAGCTCGGTGTTTTTAACTGCTGAAGTATTTTTATTCTGTGCTCGCCAGACAGCGAGACGGCCAGAGTAGTATTCTCTCGATGAATGACTTTTTGTATAGGAATCTTTATCATTTCCAAAACGCGAAATATATACATGTACATATTATTTACTATATTCAATATAACTTAAAACGAAAAAATGTTCACAGCTCAAAACTTTTTTGATGATTATCTGTTAACCGAACCTTGGAATACCATATAATCTGTTTTTAATTTAACGCTTGATTTTTTCAAGAAAATTAGAAGGTCATGAAAAAGAGTATAAATTACAATTTACCACATATCACATTTTGCAATGAAAGGAGTGGAGTGGCTTGTCTATTTAAGATGTAACCAAACTCTCGAAATATGCATGTTTAGGTATGTAGGTGCATACAAAATAATAAAATATGGAAGCACAAAAGGATGCGACAGTGTCAAACATTGTATTAGTCAGCATCATGCCAGATTTTTGCTCTGCATCCAAAAAAATATGAGAATAGTTCGTATGCAAATATGCATGCTTAATTTATTTATTCCATTCTATCAAATTTTGTTTACCCTTCTCTTGCCTTCCAAAAGCAACTACATTATATCCTCTCGTTAGTTTTACAAGAACGAAAGACCAAAGATACATTTACGTTTACGCTATGATACACACTTTGATTCTTTTGTTGTGCTGTTGTTTTTGTGTAATAATTTTTTCCCTGATAGTTTAGGTATGCACCATAAACACGCAATACAAGATCGAGTTTGGCAGGTTGAGTGATATTTGTTGTTAGTTGGATGAGCTAAAGGCGCTGAAAGCAACACCCTTTCTACACTTTTAGCATTAGCTTTTCGCTCCAAACTCGCTTCTACTCGAGTGAATTTTACAGGAAAATGTCTTTTAGAACAAACACACACCATTATTTCATACGCAAGAAAGGCGGAGAGAGACTGTTTACTTGGGACGATAACTAAGAAAATATATTTATCTATGATGATGATTTGTACCTGTCTGCGTTGAAACCAGAGTAGATTAAACTGAATGATAGTTCAGAATGATAAAATGGTGCCTGCCCAATGATTTTGGAAAGGTTATAAATTCAACTTTTTTGTATGTTACTTGACAGGTTACTATATACAGTTGTAAGTGCAATACGCGTTGCATGCATTCCCGATCTATGATGAGATATACAAAAATTCATAGGAATTTACTTAATTTAGGCAGACAAGCATTAGATAGATAAATGTTAAAGAAAATATGGAATTCTTCTAGTCGAGGGATTCTTTTTTACGTTCCATGCTCCTTCTGACGTCAGCTCGGTCAGCCAGCGATTTAATCTATCTAAAATTATTTTTTTAATGTTAGTTATTTAGTATTCTACATGTACTACAAATGTAGTAATAAATCGTGTAACAACAAGTGGGTGTATTCAGGAAAATAACATATTACAAACATTTTACGTACATTTATAAGGTGCGAATAATGTGAATATAACATTATTACTGTCCTTCGACACGACCTTGCATACGTTCACTTACAAGCTGTGTGTGCACAGAGTATAATTATGAGATTTGAAAATCTTGATACAAATTCCATATTATGACTCATCAAGACAAGATTAGCTTTACCTATTTCTATTGATTATCAAAAACTACTCGTGAAATTTTAGTGTGAGCTTTAGATATCTCAAAACGAAAAATATAGATTTCACCAGAGAAAAATTACTTATCAGTTGACTCCTCAAATTTAACACACAGTCTTAAATAAAAATTGGATTCAAATACACTATTAAAAATGATTACAGAACTGGAACAGAGTAAATACCTAAAAACAAATCGTGGTACTGTCGGATTAATACACATAATTTTTAATTTTGGGGTCTGGAACCAAACACATCTACAAACTTTTATTTGTTTTAATCATAATCATAAATATCGATCTGGTTCACAGAGCTTCCTTGCTCACCTTATCATCATCATCATCATCTGAGTGAGGTTTGCGTTGTGGCCTGTGGGGATGTACATCCCGATTAATGATGCACTCATTACCATGTGGGCAGCACTTACCCATGCAGATCAACCACAAATGATAAATCATAAAAGAAATTGATCATCTCCATCTCCTCTTCCTTTCTTCTGCATACCTTGAAATACATTATTATTTACCATTTGTAGTGTACATACAAAAAGTATCCAATTTCATTGTATATCACCACCACTTTTTTCCAAACTCACAGATCGTTAAGAAAAATCTCACCTATGAACTTAAAAAATGGGATAACATCATATCATTATCCCGTTTAAAGTATCATATTAAAAAGTGTAAGTAGCGATACCCAAATCAATTTATTCTCCTCACAATTTATCTCCACTCAAATTACAAACTTTAAAAGACACCCAGTGTTTTACCTCACTATACTGCCTATTATTGTCGGAAAACCCCACCAAGGGAAGGTGTTAAAGCAGCAATCCATTTAGCACTTGAAAACATTTTCATACAAACAAAAAATGAATGAGTAGAAAATTCTATAATGATTACACATTACATAATCCAACAAGAGTTTATTTCTTCATTGTTTAAAAGCGTTACTGTATCAAAAGAAAAGAAAAATACATAAAAGTGGCAAGTCTCCTCCAAGTACTGTGAGCACTCCTCTCCAACTTACAATACATTCAATAGAAAGGTATCACTTGATAGTTGAGACTTATAAGGAGATGCAGAAAAAAAAGAGATGAGATACGCACAATTCAATTTATTATTTTTTGTTGAGCGAGTGAGTGAATGTCGACGAGCTCCGTAGTTTTGTTGTTGCTCAGTAATGATACCCTTCTCAACAAGAAGGCGTGCCAAAAAAACCGCTCCTTCACATCTCCCAACCCCCTACTCACAGAGAAAAAAGTTGCGTGAGGTTGGTGGGGTGTAATATGACTCCAAATACAATTATTTTCCTATTTATTAAGAATGAGAAGCAGAAGGGAGAATCACAACTCCATTTTACGAGAAAACTAACAAACTCGGTATTTTTTCCACTGAGAGTTCAATCCCGAATGGGTTAGAATTATGTACTCAAATATTTTAAATTTTATGGAAACTTTACGTACTTTACTATACGTACTAGGAAATGGGATTGAAATCTTTTGCAAAATTTTGTTTATAATTTGGAAACTGTATAAAGTTGCATACGTACATACAATAATTTCATATTTCACAAAATAACTTAGTATTTCCGTTGGTTCGAAGTAATTCATTACACTTCATTGTTGGTAAGCATGCATGTACGCATATTATGACTGCTCCATATACTCTCAAGATTTTCGATACTATCTTTACTTCGACAAATTTTTGACAATCGTTTTTCATGAAAATCAGTTTCAGCTGCTCCTTTGAATTTATTCTAGTGCAAAGTTATTTTTCTCTATTTTTTATCTGCAACTAAAAAACGTTCATCTAAAAAATTCAACAAGAAAATAGCTAACGTTCAGTCAGTGACAATTTAAATAGCTATACGCTACAGCATCAATGAGTAACGGAATGAAAAGCACAGCATGAACCTACATTCTTATTTTTATTCAATACAGACGCAATAGCAAAAGATCCTAATTCCATCAGGGAGCTTTGGAATGACAAAATCAACTTTAGGTTTGACATAAGTTCCCCTTATATAAGCCAACCATTGCAAGATTGCAACTGTATGAAAGGTTCGTCAAAGCGCACGAAAAAATATTACATCCAAAATGATATGAATGTGGCCATATGGATGTATCATCATCATGCATGCTTGCATTTTTTATACTGTTGAAAATACGACGAAGCGAAAGAGAGAGCTCTCAATGGTCATGTTTACTGCTGTTTTCATTGTTGCGTTGCGTTGGCTGAGGTGACAATAAGAAGGGAAGGATGGATGGGTCTAATGTGCGGAATGGTAAAAAAAGTGATGATAAAAAGCGGATTAAAATTTATGAAAAAGTTCGATTTGAAAAGTTTTGAGAATTGGATGGGTGCCACTTACAATGGGCTTCATTTTCGTGTTCACTATTGCCCTGCTGCTGTATTGCATTATGTGCTAAGATTTTTATTCCTTTCCTTTATTTCTGTATTTTATTTCCCTGTGCGCAGTTATAGTTTAGATGTATGTATTTCAACTGGAGTATATTTAAGCACAATTGCTATATATTTTGAACATCGTTTTTTATATCATGGCATTGCACATTGAAATTGGAATACAAAATTAAATAAATGTACACGCATTTCAACCAACGTTGAAAATGGTTAAAATTGCATTAATACTTCCCTTCTCATGCACTTTTGGTTTGTGTCTCTCTCCACCCTTGCAATTTGGAGGGGTGAAAAA
The DNA here is from genome assembly GCA_034695405.1 of Entomobrya muscorum. Classification (NCBI taxonomy): domain Eukaryota; kingdom Metazoa; phylum Arthropoda; class Collembola; order Entomobryomorpha; family Entomobryidae; genus Entomobrya; species Entomobrya muscorum. Next base: position 3,987 of record JAQIWO010000572.1, on the reverse strand, counting down.
GTTATGTATACACGATGATGTAATTAATCTCTACTCTCTACTTTTCCAGTTCCATTCTAATACAATTCCTATTTTGTGCAGAAATTTTATAAAAGTTGATAAATACGAAAAATATTATGCCTAATTGTCAAGTTGTTAAAGGCACATAATAAAAAATAATTAATGTTTTCTTCTTTCAGAAAAGTATCGCACTGTGTGGACAATGCTCAGTGGCTCGATAACGTGTGCTTCCAATCATCCGACTAAATACCAAACGAAGCATCAAGGAAGCATCAAGCAAGAAGCTTTATTACTGACTGGCAACTAACTATGCGGATGGAGTAACCGATACCGTTGTTTTAGGATATTATATAAACTTATCTTCGCATGAGTCAAGGTTCATCCGATCCTGCAAAGCGTTCCATTTCCATTACGTACCCAAAGTGAAAAGTTGCTTGTCACAAAGGAGCAGAAAGAATTCGGAATTGAGCAACTGAATTTCCGCAAAAGTGCAAGTGACGGCTGCAAAAAGAATACGGGGGATTAGAGGGATTTTAAAAAGTGGGTTTTCAAGTAAGCCGTCAAAATAGCTAACATCCTGGCTTTCTCGTCCTTTGGGAGTGGAGCGGGTGGACATGGAGGTGGGGGAGGTGTACCCCCCTCCATGTCCTATCTGAAGCCTTCGCCATATGGAATGAATGGCTTAGGACTTACCTGCTCTCCCATGGATATGCATCCTTCAATGGGCTACCCACCAGGTAAGATATAACTTAACTTTATAAGTAATCATAAACTTTACTGCAGGTGTAAACTTTGCTATAAATATGAAGTCATAATATGTAATATTACGAAGACATAGAAAAGTAGCTCTCCAGGCAAAAAGTTTACGCTTTTACAGAAATTAGATGATAGGATTTAAAAAGGGAAGTTGGACTTTTTTTGTACGAAATTCAAAATAATGATCCATAAGCCACACATCCTTTTACTAACCTCTTTAAAAGGGATTAAAAATTCGATTCTGATTCCCAGAGACATATAAATACAGGGCCATATGGAATAAAAGTAATGAACGTATAATATGTCGCAGTTAATGTAATGTCCCGACTTGTCCCGACATCAAAAATTCTTAACGATCCTCACATTTAAACTCCACACAGAGTCAGGAAAGAGTTGATCCATCTTTGACGTCTCTCTCTCTCTCTCTGCCATGACATGAAAGTCTTGTCAACTCAAAGAAATTAAGTTGTCTTCGGTGTCATCTTTCGCCTGAGTACATTAAAAGCCATGTTCAGTGTACCGACGAAATACATTTTCTCTTTCTTTTTCTCCCTCTCTCGTACAAACTTTGTTAAAAGGTAAAAAAGCAAAACGATGTTATATTTTATTTGTTTTTTTGTCTCTTCTTCCATCTCAGTGCCGTTTGTAAGTAATTTGCCTTTAAACACGTAGAACCCGTATAGAGGCTGGTGAATAGGTTATATTTTATCGATACGTATAATCAGTGAAGGAAAAGCGAAATGACATATATTTGTTTTAAACTCCACTCTCTCCTATTTCGTTCATATACCAATCTGATTGCCTCTCAACAGCTAATTTTTATAGACATTTATGTCATCTCTGTACATTAGACCTGGTTTATAGTTGACAGATCATAGAATTCTTTTTAAAAAAAAGTCAAACGAAAACAAGTTTACATCTTTTTTTCTCTCGAAACTATTCACGCAGGCACTATATATCAATGTGTATATATACGATAAATATTCATGGTTAAGTTAACTATTGCATTGACTCAATTTAGTTGTGCATTCAATCATAATAAGTGAAGAGCATGATGAAAATGATGCAATGTGGGGATGTGTACTGTATATATGCGATGCACATTCATCCAAACTTATCATCATTATAAATACTTTTTTATGGCTTGCTTCACATCCCACAAGATAAATCCAGGTTTTTTTTCATTATAAATTGTATACACACACAATGGGGATGAAGCGATAAAAAATTATTCTTTTGTCAAGGAAAATTCTTCAACTAGCTTAGTTCCAGCTTAATCCTCTGACTTCCCCACTTCTTTCTTTATGCCATGTGGTCTGTTTTTTTTCCTGATCATGATGATGTAGACGCAAGATATTATGTAAAAAGTGGGCTTTTAAAAGAAGAAGTACATTCTTCTACTGCACCAGTTTTTTTTGTCAACTTTGCTTCTCCAGATCTTATCGACGACCTACATTACATCGAATCCCGAGACAAAAAAGCTTATATAAAAAATACATTGCGCATGAAAATCTTTAGAAAAAAACTTTATAATGGGGAAAGACAAGTGAAGAAATGGTGGAACATTAACGATATAGGATAGGGTAAAAAGAATTAAATACATATTATACACCTTCAGATCAGGAGCATAATATATGTCTAAAATCATATCGATTTCTTCACTTTTCTCTAACAGATTAGTTCAGGTTTTTGTATTCACTTGCGGAAAGATGGTGGGAATGATTAAACATAAATAGTTGATTTATTATCATAAACCAGGTAAATGGTTTTAAAAAAATGTACTCGTAGAATGTTGATCTAAAAAATAAATAGATCATAACCTACGTAAGAAACTGCAGGTATATAATTTTTGAACTTTGAACTTAGGACTAATTCCTGATGTTTTATTTTCAAGAAAGGATATATAGTTTTAACATGACTTCATGGGGTTTTCTTCTCAAATTAATAAATAGTAGGTAATAACAGTTTGTCGTCTACATCCATAATTTTAACATAGATTTTTTATGTGAACAGGTTCAAATCCCAGAAAACAAAGAAGAGAGAGAACAACATTCACCAGAGCTCAATTGGACGTGCTAGAATCTCTATTTGGGAAAACGAGATATCCAGGTAAACACGAATAAATACATTTCTCAAAAATATATGCATATTTTAATTTCTCTATTGCATAAACTAGCTACGTCATTTTAAACAGCTTTAATGTTGTGATTTATGATTAACTTTTGCTGATTTGGAAATTTCCAGATATCTTCATGAGAGAGGAGGTAGCCCTGAAAATTAATCTCCCGGAATCACGTGTTCAGGTAAAATTACGTATTTCTTTACAAATTTACACACAGTATTAGTTTCTCGTTGTCTTTGTTGATCTTGTACCCAATCTTACACAATCGAAAATTTACATCCATAATGCGGACACGTGCGACTTGTATTAAAATTTGTTAGATATGTGCATATTATTTAAATATTTTCCTCATTCCTGTAAGCTTATAAAGATAGAGAACAAGCAAACTTTTTCCTGTGCATGATGAGCGAATAAATCGCACATATCAACAAAACTCATCGAAACGAAATGAACTCTACCAATGTGTGACTGAAGGGTGATGCGTTAACGATATTATGCTTTCAAAATAGTGGAATATGCACACGCATCATAATAACTATTATTTCTGTGCATGTGACAATGGAACGTTATTGAATGACAGTTAAAAGGCTTCCGTTCTATGATTCCTTACAAGTGCTTCAGTACAGTTTTTTGGTTAAGGAAATGCCATTGCCTTTTCCGTCAGCGAAATATGTAACATTGTCAAACATCCCATCATCATACATAAATTTCACACGAAACAGAGAGCTATAAGTAACTTTCATGTACAAGGACATCTATGATTCATGATATGTTTACCTTATATAAAATCTATATAGGTAATCTCTTAAAAAATAACTTGCAGAAAAACTACGCTGGTAAAACCATGCATTCATGAAACCTTTACAAAGAAATTGAATTTTGGCCATTTTCATCTTCAAAACATTTTATGATATTTTTTAAGCATAACGGTTTTTCAAAGATGCATTTGTTGTGCGCGATGCGTATTGAAACATTACAATAAAACATCCATATCTCAATAAGTTATATATTGAGTTACCCCAAAGAGTACTTTTAAAGACGCGACTTGAGTATGATTGGCTTTATCACAGCACAATACATTTCAATTTTTGAAAGGGTAAAATCCCTAG
>JAQIWO010000571.1:0-13504 GCA_034695405.1 Entomobrya muscorum | reverse complement strand
TATGAAAGTTATGAAATTATGTAAACTAAAAAGTATGAAATTGAAAATATATATATATATATATATATATATATATAAGTTACGATATTATGAAAATTATAAAGTATAGAACAGAATCTTCACGTTAAATATTATATTACTATCAGTTATGATGACCCTAGGGTCATCAATAATATATATGTAAAGTTTAAAAAAAATTATGTATAGGCTGTGGCCTTTTTGAACATAATAAAAACAATACTACTACTACTACTACTACTACATGCCCCCACATGTTGCTGATTTGGGAAAAGGACTGTTCACAATTTGGGCACTTAAAGGGCTTTTCGCCTGTGCGGGTAAGCATATGGGATTCTAAATTCTGATTGGAATTAAATTTCTTATCACACAGCTCGCAAATGCTGGGTAGCATAATTTCTTTGGTGTGTAGCTTGTTCATGTGTCTCCTTAAAAGCTCCTTTATTTTAAATTGCTTGGGACACAAACTACAGCTGAATCTATTCTCATTTCCAGAATGGCGCATCAATAGATAGCTTTTCAAGTATTAAAGACGTTTGAATTTTGTGTAACAAATGTTGCATTCATGCGGCTTTTCTTCGCTATGAACACGTTTATGTTCTCCTTAACCTGATGAGGTAGCAAAGTATTTGTTGCATATGTCGCATGTGTAAGGCTTTTCTTCTGTGTGCACTCGCTCGTGAACTGTTTTAGGTCCATTCTCGTGAAAAGTCTTGTCGCAGAATTTGCATTTAAATTTCTTCTCGTCAACATGCGCGTTGAGATTCGGCTTTGTATAATATGCTTTGTCACAAAAACTGTACTTGAAGGATTTTTTTCTAAACGTGTGTATTTTCTTGTGCTTTCTTAAAACTGAAGACGTTACACAAGAGATTTCACAAATGTCGCACTTGAACGGCTTTTCGCCTGTATGAGAGTTTATGTGCGATTGAAGTTCTCGTTGAGTAACAAACCGCTTGTCACAAAGCTCACAAACATGGACCTTAATTCCTAGGTGCCCTTTTCGGTGAACAATTAAATTTGAATACGCAGCAAATGACACATTGCACATGTCACAACCCCAGGGTTTTTCCTTGGTGTGAGCTCGTAAATGATCCTCTAGTTGCCAAAGTCCAGGACACGTTTTTTCACAAAATAAACAAGTTAGTTTCATTCTGATTTTTATGCGGTTCACTACTGTTGAAATCAACAATCTAGCTTTCGCAATTACGATTTTGCCTATTTTGTAATGATTTTATCACTGCAACTAATTGCTTTGAATAAATGTAGTTTTTTCCTGCATGTTTTTTTCAACCAAAGAACTTTATTTTTTAACAAGTTATTTGAGTCAAATTGCAGATAAAGTGTTTTTGTGCTTTGAACTAATTCATTGAAGCACCAAACAAAGAGTAGTGTACTTAGCTTTTTGGTTTTGCTCGGGAAAATGTTTACCTATGTCAGGGTTCTAGCCTTTAATTTTAAAAGTTAGGCAGTGAGAATGTATTTAAGCAAGATCAACTTTGCCAGGATATTTCAGTACACCCTTTATTTTTATAAGAAAAGTTTAAAAAACAGTTGGTAGTCCTATTTACGTTTCGAGAATAAATCTTTTTATTTTTGTTAAAGGGAGTATGTGAAAAACATTAAATCGAAATGTATAAGGTTTGTGAAACTGTTGAAGTTTTCGTATTCACAGGAGCAGTTGCTTGTTCATTCACAGAGCACAGCTAGAACACTGATCCCTTTATAGTTGTTCGGTATGAATGATGCACACTCAAAAATATTACTTTTAAAAGCATTGTATTGCTCAAAATTGTTTTTAAGGTACTTTGGTGTTAGAAACAAATATGATGAAGGACAGTATATGTGTTCTTTGCTCAAAAAATAAGAGGAAATGTACATTACAAATACAAATGTATGCATATACAACATGCAGGAATAGTACTACGGCTGTGTTATTGTTTTAAGTTCTATGTCTTACTGCATACGTGACATCAAAAACGGGTTCGTTCTACTACTTCGCCCTACTACATATCTTATTTTTATGTATTATCGACAAATAGTTGCGTTTCAAAAGCAAGCCAGGTCTTCCTTTTCAGTTCCTTTATAATTTAGACATGTGCATGAATAATATTACCATTAACTATATACGTTTTGCAATAAACAGTTAATTTTTCTAGCAGCTCTTCAGTAATCAATTGAAATAGAACAATAACAAGCTAAGCACCGCTTCGAAAAGCAAATTTGTGGCACTCATTGAATTTATGTTTTGTAAGTGGGATTAGCCACTGATTTCTGGATGACTTTCCCATTTGGCTTTCGATTTTCATTAAATCAAAGTGACATTGTGCTATTTGAGTTGTACATGGGCTTATAATACCTTGCCGAGCGGTTCTGATTCTTTATCATTTACTTTACTTTTCCAAGGCGATAGAATGCCGTTCAATTTAAAAAATAATAATTAGAAATTTGAAGAAATTTTGTGATTGAAAAATGCAGTATTAATTATTAATTATTGTTATCAAGTATTTATTGCCTCAATCAATACATGATAATAATTCCAGTTCAAATGAATAAATACTTTCATGCAAAATTAGAATAAAGAATATCGATAATATTAATTAAAATACTTATTTTAATAAAAAATGCACAAATGTTGATAAACCTAGAATAAGTGGATAGATAAAAAAAATTAATTGTTGAGACGAGAAAATATCTCAAGTTACTAAAAACATCTCTATTTTGATGGAGTCTTCAGGACAGAAGCTTATAGATTTTTTTCATACAGTTTGCAATACCGATGCATTCTACTCAGAATATCTTTTAACTTTTAATTCCAAAAAGATTAATCTTGACACATTTATTCAAAATACTAACATTAATTTGTATACTAGAAATTAAAAGAAGGTCTATTTTGAATACAAAACACAAGTTGAAGTCAATATTGAGAGGATTTCACTTAATTAGTTACTGCAGCCGCAGTCCACGTTCTGAATCTAAGCTGCTCTAGCTCACTACAACATAAATATCCCGTTTCTTTATTATCACGGAATTTTTCCATAAAACTTTGATATTTAATATATAAGTCCATTGATATTTTGAAATAGAAAATTTAAATGAGGACTTAAAATATTTTAACATTTTTTAAACTCTTTATAAATTGTAATATTTTGTATACGTACATTGGTTAGTTAATCATTTGAACCTAGCTAATTGATTGTGTGAAAAAAATACTTTAGGAATGCATGAAAGTTAAGTAAAGCATTTGAATTTTACGCATTTTTAACCCAATAATTTCATCCTTCCTATTACAAACAACGATGTATTTAAACATTTTTTTTAAATTTGTGCTTACAAATTCCTAATTGAAGAATTACCAACTCCGAGAACAGAATACGTTGAGCCATCTAGTTAAATTAGATTTAATAAGCACAATTGTATACCATGTATAATAAAAGGAAACCGTTTAGTTCAATACTTTAGTACCTTAGTTTAGAAATTTTTTAGTTCTTACACGTTACAACATAAAAACATATTATCATAAAAGCATATAACTGGAAATTACAAGAGTTGAGTTTAAATGCCAGAAATATTAAAGATTCAAAAATATACAAACCAATCCAAAGATTTACTAATCAAAATGGAACACACCGTTTGTACTCTACGTTAGTTTGCCACTGTTGCCTTAGAAGTGTGTATTTTAGCTTCGTGGCGATGCAAGCTTCCAATTGCAGAAAAGGATTTCTGACATTGACTGCATTTGTACGGTTTTTCGCCTGTATGTGTTCTAATGTGGTCTCCTAATTCTTTAGCGTAATAAAAATTCTTTTCACAGATCTCGCATCTATACTTTCGCGTTGCTTCTTCAGAATGAATCGACAGTTGATGTGTTTTCAGTGACTGCATGGATTTTAATTTCTTTGGGCATTGGCTACACTGTATCAATCGCTGGGTGCTCTCCAGATGTGTCAGCTTGTGACGCTTTAAATGTCCAGCTCGTCGGAACTTGGAATCACACATGTCGCAGTGGTGGGGCTTTACTCCGGAATGAATTAATTGGTGTCTTTTTAAATCACCAAGATAATTGAAGCATTTGTTACAAATTTCGCAGTTGTAAGGCTTTACTCCTGTGTGCGTTCTTTCATGGCGTATCATTTCTAATTTAGTGAGAAATCTTTTTGCGCAATGACCGCAATGGAATGGTTTTACTCCTGTGTGGGTTTTCAAATGTTGAAGAAGGTCACCTTTCCTATAGCACGCTCTGCCACAGATGCTGCACTGGAATGGTCTTTCACGGCTGTTGTGTATTTTCTTGTGTTTGGTTAAAACAGATATTGATACAAATGCCTTTTGACAAATGTTGCACTTGTACGGCTTTTCGCCGGTATGGACATTAATGTGTAGTTGCAGTTCTGTGGGAGTAGCAAATCGCTTTTCACAAAGCTTACAAGCGTGGGGTTTAATTCAAAGGTGCTTCTTTTGATGAAGTTTTAGATCTGAAATTTGAGGAAACCATTTATCGCACATGTGGCAATTCCAAGGTTTTTCGTTAGTGTGACTTCTTACATGATTTTCGACTTTGAAACGGTCAGGAAATTTTTTATCACAAAATACACAAGTGTGCTTCATTTTGGTATTTGTTGCTTAATTTTTAAAGTCTTATTTGGTTTCCTAACCTTCTGGAGAATATTCGTTGTTTGCCCTTTTAAAATTCCCAGTTTCCTCGCTTAAGTATCTTACACCTTACTATTTACTTTATACTCAGCTCAACAAAAAAACTTGACTTCTTCAATGAATATTACGCACGTATTTCGTAGTCGTATTTAAGTTATAGGAAAATGGATCAAATTACTTATTTTTTAACACGAATAACACTTGCACAGGAACGGTTGCTGTTCTGTGCTAGAACGTATCCTCAACTATTAACACTGGTTGTTTCCATAGTTTATGCACAATTGATGTGTAGTCAAATAATTAATGTTCTGATGCTTTATTTGTCATTCATTGAATAAATTGCTTTTGTTTTGGGTACTCTGGTAAAAAGAAACAGACAAATTTCGAACTTGCACATGCAAATGGAAAAGGTTTTGCCGTTATATGATTTTGTCAAACGTTAAAATTTTTGATGACGAAACTTTACTTTTAAAACACGTGTTCACTTTCTGAACGCCATTTCAACACCAGACCAGTTTGGGCCATTCTGTATAAATGAATTACAGTCGTAAGGATTGTTTTTAGAAGGCTAACTCCTTGCTTAAATTTTTTTAGGTACTCTGAGAGAATCAAATTAGAAATAGTTCGAGTCACGGTAGTATATGGCTTTTGCTAAAAAAAAAAAGCCACACATTGTGAAGATATCAGCCAGATTTAGAACTGTGTGAGTACTGCAGCTATGAGTTAATATAAAATCCTTTATCATCCTCTGACTGCGTACGTGACATAAAACACACATTTTTTCACTCTACCACATGCACACATGAGTTTTTTTTACTTTTGTACTTCATATTTATATGATTTTTATGTTGAAGTACCTTTCACATTCTTTTATTTTATGATTAGTGTAGCATGAGTAAGGTAACCATTTTAAAAACAAGACTTTACAGCAAGCAGTGTTTTACTTAAGCCTCTCGTCTCTGTAAAATTTCCTGAATTACCGCAAGAAATCGTTCTTCTCGTGTGGGCATTCTTTTTTTAATTTATAAAACTACATTAAAAATTAGACAAATATCTGGCTATTTAAGCCATTCTACACACACAATTTCTACACAAGCTGTGTTTTTTTTAGCAATAACTGCAATCCATACTACTTTCAATCCCGTCGAACATTGCTTTTGTTTTTGTTTATCTCGTTGTTTTCTGGAGTATCTGAAAATACGTTTTCACAATAGCCTTGACTAAAATATATAAAGGTGCTTGTGCTTCGTAAAAAACCCCAAAGCAAAGACTGGAATGGTAAATTTGTTGAACGAATAAACTAGCATTCGTCTTTTATTTGAGAATGTTTAGTGGCCCAAAGAAGTTTGTACATTCTCAATGAAATACTCCAATAATTTATCCTTCTTTCGTTTGTTCGTTTTAAACCAGCAAAAATTTATTTAAGTAGCTATTTAAAGGCTGAAAACTTAAAGTAAAGAGCTCAAAGCTAAGAAACAAAGCGGTTACATTCAAAGTTACTTCAGCTAACCAGTTCTAGAAACCGACTTTTTTAATCACAGAGTAATCGAAACTAACAAATGTTTTGAGTTTTATCTAATAATCAAAAGTTGTCTACTTAATATTCACAACGCTAAAGGAATACTAGTATATGACGCTTTAATTGTAAGTTGTATGCTGCGTGAGTTCATTGCTACATAGATTGTTAACACCAATAGTGATAAAGACGAGAAAATACTTTTCTCTGAATCGTCAAAAAATTTTAAAACTATTTGAAACGATCAAACGCCATAAATATTTTCAGCAAGTGGGATTTTAAGAAAAATACTAAAAAAAACTTAGACTCAGCTATTCCACATTAATTCGTGAATAAATAACCCAGTGGTATTTTTTAAACTCGAAAGTAAAAATGGAACATATATGTGTCTTTTGTAACCAAATTTGTTCCGATAAATACAGACTCGAGAATCATTTACGAAGTCATACCAAAGAAAGACCTTGGAGTTGTGATATGTGTTTTCAATCGTTTTCTTTAAGTTCATCCCTAAAACGTCATCAGAAAGGGCATCTGGGTATTAAAGTCCATGCTTGTGAGCTATGTGACAAGCGATTTGTATCTTTAACAAATCTTCGAGAACATATAACCAGCCACACTGGAGAAAAGGCTTATAAGTGCGATATTTGTCAAAAATCATTTAAAACAGCGACTATTCGCTCGAAACATAAGAAAATACATTCAAAAAGAGAAAGATCATTTCGATGCAGCTTCTGTAACAAAGCGTTTAACAAAAAAGGCGAACTCAAACGACACCAAATGACTCATAATGGGGAAAAGAAGTTTAGTTGTAAATATTGTGGAAAATTGTTTCTCGCCAAACAAGATATGAAAGTTCATGAAAGAACGCACACAGGAGAAAAACCTTACCAATGCAGCATTTGTAATAAATTATTTAGTCAACTGCAGAGTTTGAAAAGGCATCAGTTAATCCATTCCGGAGAAAAACCGTACAACTGCGATTTGTGTGATTGGAAGTTCACACGAGCTGGAGTTCTAATGAATCACAAACTACGACAACATCAACCGGGAAACGTGCCAAAGTTTCAATGCAACCAATGTCTGATGCAATTTAAAACGCCAGAAAGCCTTGAAGCACATCAACATCGACTTCATTCGGGAGAAACAGCACTACATTTTAAATGCGAAATTTGTGAAAAACGCTTTTATTCTAAGAACCACCTGGAATTGCACACCAGAACACACACAGGCGAAAAGCCTTACAAGTGCATTCAATGTCAGAAAACTTTTTCCCACTCAAGCCATATGCGTCGACACGAAGCTAGATTTCTCACAGTTGTTATAACAGTTCGGTAAATCTAGTGCAAAAAACAAAGAATATGTGGACGTTTTAACCATCCAAAATCTGAGGCAATGGAATGTGATAAAAAAAGAATAGATGTGATTTGAAATATAAATATTTGGAAACTTCTACCTCAACTGATGGTGCTCACAGTTGAGCACAATGAGGGTGGAAATCGACATTTTTTCCGGGAATATAAGAATAAATCTTTCGGTTTCAATTTGTCTAATGAGCTTCAAAATTAAGAATATTGTTCAAGTGTTGAAAAGACAAATTAATATGGATTGCGTGCGTGCATTTTTGTCTGAAAATCAGTGAGGATTATTAATTATTAAAGAAACTGCGCAGTTGCTCAAGCTGTATTATATTTTATAAAACTTTAACCAACATTTAAAAATATACGGTATTTTAAACAATGTTTCAGTTTTTACTGGCATATAGAACATAATTTGGGGTTGCTGTTTTTGTTTTTATGTACATTTTTATTATAATGTTTTTTATTATTCTTAACATTTCTAGTAGTAAATATTCATTCATTTGTGGAGCTTGTTTATTGTGCTTAATTTATTTCGTGCGAATTTGCAATTTTCAATTTATAAAAAATCCACATAGATTGAGCGTTTAAGTAATTTCATGTCATTTATATAATTGTAAGAGTTTATTTAAACTCGAGGACAAATCATTTCTGCTTTTTATGTAAATATTACATTCATGTTTTCATGCCATTTTGAATCAATAATTTATAATTTTGACGAGCGTGATTTTTGCAGCAATATTTTTTTTGTAATTGCTGGCACTATTTATATTGTAGTTGCAATAAAAATGAAATTTCTCTTTAATACATGAATTGCAATAAATTATTAAAAGTTGTAAACTATGTAGCCAGTCAATAGCGCAGATACCTGTTAATATATTGACCAGTGTAATATTTTCATATTATGCAAAGGCTTAAAAATAAGTGAAGTGCGCCACACATCATAACAAGCAACTACTGTCCAGTCAAGCACTAAATATTATTATATCAGCCCCAAAACAACATTTATTTTACACTCATTCATTAATAGGTGAATCACCATCGCAAAAAAATTAAAAATTAAAGCATAATATGCATGTACAACGTAAGCATAGTACACACTCGTATAACATTAAAAGCAAGCACAAATTCCTAATTTTTAACTTTTTCCAAGCCATGTAAATCCACTGAAAAAATGGTATTTTGGGAAGATAAAACTGCGCTGGGTATTTTCATCCCTGCCGTTTTTCTTGACAAGGACTGCACAAGTTCCCTTTCGGAATTAAAGGTACTCGGGCACCTTAACATTAACTTTGCATACCAATTTATTTTATTATGGAGTGATATTCAATCCAACACACATGGATATGAACAAATCCTTACGTAAAATGTTTTCATATTTACAAAACACATTGTTGTCGTTTTGAGTTTACATGTTTCAACATTGAATATTCGGCATCAGTACCAGGAAATCAAACAATACATCATAAAATACGCGAATGCATGCTGAATGCACTGAAATAAGCCACGATGAGTAATATTTATTATTTTTCTTTCCTGGTGCAGGTGAGTAATTATCTCAGCCTAGTAAATATCTATTTTGGATCTTTCTTCATCCAGTTCAAAATTTCAATCTGCAATTTTTTTTTTCATTTTTATATGAAGTGCAACTACAATAGTTAGTAAAAATGAGTTTTAATCTAGATGATAACATTATATTTTATATTGATCTTACGGGAATATAAATAAAAAGTTTTATTTGTTACGACAAGATGACATAATTGTAAAATGAATCAGGCACATATGCAATTAGGATAAATTGTTTTGCTTGCCATTATCTTGCTCAATATTTCCCATTTTTTTATTTTGAAATTATTTTAAGATGATTGTCATTTAGTCTTAAAAAACATGGCCATATTACTACATAATTTATTGCCGCAAAGTAAAGCCGCAAAAATAAATAATTTTTACACTTAACTTGTGGAACCAAAAGCATCATCTGACACATCGGGGACATTTATCATGCAAATTCTTATAACCGTTTCCTCACGTAATAATAAACCTATAAAACAGTTTCTGGAAACTTGTACTGAGGAATTGACGAATCTCCATTAAAAAATAAAAGCAACTATTTGCACCACTTTTTTCTAATTTATTAAAGACTTTTTATTTTATTTTTAATTCACAATATATTTTTTCGTTGATGCCTTCTAAATATTTTCTTTTATGCAATTTAATCAATAAATTTACTTTTTACCACCACCCATTCCACTAGATCTGTATATGCACGCTTCAAGAACTTCACTCCAACGGAATCCAGGAAGGCAAGGATTGTTGGGAGATCGGTTTATAGGATCAGTAGTCCTAATAACGTTTCTCAAAGGAACAGGATCAGCAGTCCTTAAAACATGTGTCATTGGAAACGGGCCTGAAGGAAACATCATGGGATATGATGGATCAACCACCGTAGGAATGCACGCATGAATCATTCCTTTCGGACAAGTTTTCTCCTTTTTTGATGATTTCTTAGCTTCCGCTGCATTATTGGCACAATTAAAATTACAGAAATTTTTTTTTTAATTATGGAAAAAGACTGAGAGTCTAAAAAAAAGTTTACAAAAGTGTATTACTTACCATGTTGGTTTAAAACAACAGCTGTGAATAGAATAGCTACGACGTAAACCGAAAACTTCCCCATCCTAAAATATTGCTAGTGATCCTACTTTATTTTGGCCTGGATGATGTTGTCGTTGCAATTGTATGGCAAGAATTAACCAAAACTATTTGGATTTCAGTCTTTTCATCCAATATCGCTTGTCTGAAAAATGTATGCATTATATAAACCCTTGAACCTGAACTTAACATTTTCTTTGAAGATATGAATTATGAATCATTTTGGAGTTATCGTTGTATTAAAAAGTTGTTATCGACTGCGGTACGCATGCGCGGCTGCATACAAACAAAATAATTTTTCATTCTGATACCGCGATACAATGCATTATTTTTTCGCATGGTGGATGAACAAAGAAATTTAGAGATAAAACATGTTTGCCAGGTTATTTTTAAAGTTATATTTACGCATTTGTATTTAATATCTTATATAAGCATGTTTTGACGTTCATGAATGGCTTTGCGTGCATGTTTATCAACACAAAAATTTAATATAAAAAGAACAATGACTTTGGTATATCCTTATTGTTGTCTGTGTGTTGAGTATGTTATGCGGCATATTGTAAAGCTGTTTTATGTAATTAATATTTTATTCAGAGTTTCCATGCAAATTGAGCAGTTGACTTGGCAGTTTAATGAACCATGAACTTGTGTTTATTTTTGGGGCTTTGATGACTGCATTTTCATTTCGCTCATTGTAATTAATAAGAAATTTATTAGTCAAAAGATCTAACATTTTTAAGACATCTAAAAAGAAGTGCATGCATGAATTGCAATTTTTTGCTAATAGACTTTTATTTCCTCTTTTTCGTCCACTCCAGATTAGTATTTTATTGTTCGTATTTTCATTTAATCAGTTTTTACGACTTTGAATCACCATATTTACTGGCAGTTGCAGTATAAAGATGATGAGCTAGATATATCCTAGAGTCCCGATCCGTAAGTTTCATCAGTTTCGGGATGGGAATACATGCCATCACTGTTGATTTCTGGGAACCTAAAACCAGTGCCCAGTAGTAACTTTAAGAAAGCAAATTATAGTAGTCTTAATTTAAAATGAGAATAAAAGGAATTAGAACCTTCTTGGTTAAAATAATTTAAAAAATAATATTAATATTACCAGATCTATTGAATATTGAAATTGTGGTTCCAATAGCGAGACAAAATATTATCAATTTGTTATGTCTCATCATCGTCAACCAGGAAAGGGAGAACCTACAAGCGTTCAAAAGTACTCGACTAGCTGCATACATAACAGCCATACAGTATTTTTGTACCATTGTGTACAAAAATATTAACTTAAAACGCTGTTCTAAAAAGATTGGTGCACTAAAAAAGTAGTATTTTACATTTAGACCAGATACATTTAATTTAGAGTTATCCTCATTCAGAATATCAGTTGTCGCCAATCTTAGTTACAATGTGCTATTAAATATCATAAGAGCATTTTTATACAGTAAGCCAGCAACCGGGAAAGAAGAAACAATATCCATCTTTAATTAATTTACGACGCGTACTATTACGTCATTTTTGATGATAACGGAATAATGCATTGTTTCAGAGCAACGAAGAAATAGTATTAGCTATTATTATTTGGCATATTTTGCGGGCAGTTCACAGGAACAATGGAATACATCTATGATTGCGGTTATCCCGACAAAATAATGTTTATGGTTATTACGTTTTTTTTGCTGTTTAAGTTTCTATTAATTTTTTAGCTTGAAATTTCCTAGATTAAACATGTGCTCAATTTTATGTCACCAGCTTTACAAAAATTAAAATATTGAATGTTGAAGCTATGAACTTCTATTCTAATAAATCATGCATGATAATGATAACAAGCATCCCTTTTCTATATGTGACATGATCTCTTTCCATCGGACCCCCAAAAGAACGGTAAATTAACAGAGTACTCCAAGGTTTCACTGATTGTGAAACTACACTCTTGTAGGCATTGCAACATTTAGCTACGAAAAATACTGCTGTTTCTGAGTCATATTTTATGAAACAAATGTGGTAGCTCTTTAAAAATTCGTTGTTCAAGGATACAAGTTCCAGCTATTATTACATCCTTTCTTAAATATAATTGCTAAATTTTTTGATGGAGGAATGTAAATTTAACACAGGAAGCACCAGCATAATATTATCAAATTAATTCAATTTACAAAATTTGTGCTTACCCCATACTAATTTCACTAACTTAAATGTAATTTGCGACACATGCAAAATAGGAGTTTTGAGATAAAGAACTGAATTCCGGTATTAAAATGCGAAGCAAGTTAGTGACTTTACAGTGTATGTATGCTTCATCTGTTTGTCCCTCGATTTGAAGTCTTTTGGTCAATTTGAAGTTTTTAAATTATAGTGCGTCCAATATTTTGCAAATTCTGTAAGGACGGTCACTTGTGATTTTGTAACATATCGGAAAACGGTTACCGTTTTCCGAATACGTATTCTACGTAACTTATGTGTGGCGCAAAAAATGATACTGTTGCTTAGAAGGAATTTAAATCTGATACCAGTTTTGAAATATGAAATACAACTTGGCAGTTGCACCGGACTTTCTATTTCAAAACTTTATTTCGGCAGTTGTATGACATGTGACATATCAAATTAAAATCAGCTCTTCAAGATTATATCAGTTTTAAAATTCAAAATACTACGTGGCAATTAATGACTGTTTTTTTCCTATTTCAAACGTTAATGGAATAGACATATTTGGCATGTGATTTGTCATGATAAAATGTAATTATAATTTGCTAGGAAACTAAATATGAGTGAGGTTCGATGGCTGATTTATCCGGTTCGATGGTTCTACTGATTACCATTTCGCAACTTTGATATGTCAGGTTTCATAAATTTATTTCACGTCATTACGGAGTATGCGGCTATTGTCATGCCAAAAGTTGGTATCCTGAATACAAGAAATGAGACTCATATATAAGCTAAAATGCACTCATAGTAATTGTATGCCTTCAAAATGCTCCTTTCACCAATATTAAATGTAAACTCGGTTACTAGCCACAATTTAATTGATGGCAGGAAGCACTTACATAATCTTATCGACTTGTTTTGTGCTCATTTGATAGTACGTAAATATATACCCCATTACCATTAACATGTATTTCCAAACACGCAATACAACGACTTTGCTTTACTTTCACAGAAAAAGGCGATGAATCAGTTGAAATTTTTAGTGATAAAAAACGTTTTATGTTCATCTTTAAATGAGATTTTTCTGAGCATCCAAAAAGAGTCACGTTTATTTTGGTAATTATTTCACGGTTTTGGATACTCAATGCCATCAGTAACG
>JAQIWO010000570.1:0-13511 GCA_034695405.1 Entomobrya muscorum | reverse complement strand
TGGAAAATAAATAGCAAGGATTCTTGCTTGGCAGCATTTCTGATTCTGATTCCTGATTCATGAAAGAACAAGTCACAATATTTCATTTAAAGAAAAAAATTTACAAGACATTTATTTCAACAGTGAAATAAATGAGTATCAATTTCTCATAGAATGCAACAACAACGCAATTTCACAACACCAAAACAAATACTTGCTTGGATGCTGAAACGCTCAAGAAAACTGCCCTCTCGAAAATCAGTGATTATGACAGCTGATATTTAAAAGTCGACAAAAGAGGTAAGCTCCCGTTACGGTCACATCATCTCACTTCACAAAAAATTTAACGAAGCCCATTTCGTCCATACAAAAAAATATTTTTTAGTCGCATGTCTTCATCGACCGCGCGTTTTTTGCTACCGAACACACATATTTATTTTGTTTTGTGTATTCTTAACGGAACTCAAACTCTAATAATAATGTGACACTTATTTAGTCCACCAGAGTGCATGGGATTGCTTGATGATGGTACAAGACCCTATTTAATATTCGATTAGTTAAGTAGAAGTACATATTTCAGTCGTTAAGAGCGAGAGAGTCATATCGAGCAGCAGTCGCCAACTCAAAAGTTTACAATTCAGCCTTGTCAAATCGCTCGGAACTGCCGTGGTCGTCGTCGTCGTCATCCTAGTCTCTGCTCATCCTCAGTTTCAGCTCGGACATGCGGGATTTGACGAAGGTGTCCACCTTCTTGCTGCCTATCGTCCGGTACAGCTGGATGTCCGTCGGCTAGTCCGACATCTTGCTGGCAATTTCCCTGAAGAAAAATGTCAAAAAGATTATCTTGAATTTTAGGAAGGAGGTTGAGTCATGGTGATGAGGATGTGAGGTTTGGGACCTGCCGAATATTTTAAAAAACAAATTAGGAGATCATCTACTCACCCGGCTTCGTCCTCGATCATGCTGGGTGCTATCCCGTAGCTTTTGGCAGCCAGCTTGATGCAGGAAATCACGTGCTGGTGCTCCAGCGAAAGAAATAGTCGACTAGAATCCTGTAAATCATGCGATTTTATACGGACTCACTGACGATGAGGATTCCAAAATTAATAAAAAAGACATTTAAAACAGCTCAGTATAATTATAATTGTAAAGTGAAATGCCATCATCATAATTAATTACTACTGTGCACTACTTGCATTTGCCGTCGCTTCATTGCTGAGCACCACCTGGAAGTCCTTGCAAGTGAAGTGAAGTGAAGTCCTCCTCCCTCCTCCGGTCCTCTTTCCAGGCGTTCTGAGTGATTCTCGTGATGTCGTTGCTGTCGTCGACGTTGTTCAGAAAAGAAGAAGCCTTCTCAACGGTCAGAGTAAGCGAGTCGTGTGCGAGACGCTGGCCAAGCCGCTCCTTCTTCAGTGACTGCATCAGCCCTGCAATAACAACAACCAAAATATTATTATTCAATTAAGTCAAATTAATCTAGAGGGAGAACACGCAATTAAAAAGTAATTTTTAACACGTACTTTTTTACAGCAGCGCTGGGCTTTTTAGGGCGCTCACACTTTTAAAATTACTGGGTTCATCTCACCCGTTCTGTGGGATCTGATTCATGAAATTAAATTAAAAATTATATACAGCTTTTTGCGTAACTAACATTTTAAAACTTAAGCTCTACACCAACAAAAATCGTTCTCGTGAAGCGACTGCTCAAACACAAATTTTATTTATTTTACAAGGAATGTACACAAAAATCCATAATCTAAAGAATAAAATAATATTTTCATACAGAAATACGTCTGGAAAGGAAACTTCATTCATAATAATATTGAATTATCCACAGGAAGTTAAAATTATTATGTAATACAGTTTACAAACTAATTTTACAAGCTCTTCTAAATCGAATACAACGGAAATCATGCTTTGGCTATTTTTTACGCTAACCATACTTACATCTTACGGGTCGAACATTGGATCATTAAAAAATTTAATTCATGATACCATTCGCTAACATATAAATTATGATTAACATGAAAAATTTTCTTGAACTACTCCTGAATGACTGGTATTGACTCGTGATAATTGATCGCCTCTCGAATTACAGCACTGTCCGAACGACAAATTTTTGCAATTTTTTCTGCCGGAACACCTGCTTGTTGCAAAAATTTAATGGCTGCCTCCTTCGAAATTAAAGCTGCTTCTTCCTTAGACTTGTGGTGTTGAGTGCGGACGTGCTCTATGAAATGATATTTTCTTTGGTTCTGGAAGTCACAATAATCACACTTGTACGGGTACACTTTCAAGTGAACGATACGGTGCCGATCAAGTCCAGACTCCGAGATAAACCCTTTGGAACACTTGTCGCAAGTGTATAGTCGATTGGTTTGCTTTTTGTTTCCTTGCGGCGGCGTCTGATGTGGGCTTGTCAAATCCTCCTGGGGAACGAAGCGTACTTCACCGTTGACACGGTCGATTCTCGAACCTTGAATCATAGACAGTTATTTTTTAAATAATTTTGTATATATTATAAATTCCAAAGTTGAAATTATTACATACCCTGATTTTTCTACCGGCGGATGTTCGAAAGGTCGCTTCTAATCGGCAGTAATCCATCGTCAATTGGGGCGTGATCAAAATTAGCGTCGGCGGTTGAACATACCCCGCTGTTAACAACTTTCATGGCTTCACTTGAGTGCACCTTCATGTGGCGCTTCAAGTGGTTCCCACGACGAACGAGTATTCCACATTGGTCGCATTGGGACCTTTGGTTGATGCAACGCCTAATCACGAACCTCTTCTTTGGATCCACACGGACTCTTCCGAGATTCAAGTTCGTTAACTGACGACGCGACGGTTTCTTCCGGGGGTTCGAAATCCTCTTTTTTCCATTTAATCAGTTCTCCAGAAACAGGTTTGGATCCGGTAGTCAATTCGTTCTCGTACATCCTCCAGCGACTCCACAAAATTAGGCTAAATATGTAAATTAATGTTAATATTTGTGTTTATGCAAGTCTATTTGTACGCCTAAATATTTCTCCGTAAATTCCGGTTAAAAAATGTTTCCAAAGCCGGTGATATAATCTGGAAACATACGTGTTCACCATTGTAAAAATTTAAAATTAAATATTTATTATTTACAAGGTTTAAGCATATCAGGATACTTATTTACCTACATCGGTCAAATATCGTCTTAAACTGAGCATGTCATGAAGTAAGTTGAAGATGCTATAAGGAAAGCTTACATTTATTTAAGTACATCTCGAAACTATTGAGCCTCGTTTTATTACGTCTCGTTAAAATATCATTCTCATGCTTGGATACGGGTTACCATCAAAAATATCAATTATTGCTGCCAAGCTATGCTATTGCTATTGCTATGAGTGTCCCTTATGTGGCTTTCTACCTCTAGGCGCTCATTATGGATTTTTATCGAGAAGTATTAAAACAAGTTTATGTGTATACTATACACGATATCTGCAGGAAAATTGGTAAGTTTTAAGAGTTTCAGCTTGGAATTAAATATTCATTAAAATACTACATTGAAAAATTCTACCTATTGGTACAATTCTTTGAAAAATGTTTTTAAAACTGAACAAGTTGATTTTAACAAGACACTTCATGTCCGTCCACGTCCTAATATGAAATTTTGCATTAGTAACTTTTTCACACGCAAACACTTTATTTCCCTTCAATAATCATTTCGTTAAATGCGTTGTCTGTCTGTCTGCTAGAATATTATATTGACAAATCATACATAGAAACTTATCTGAAAATGCTGAATTAGCCTTAATTATGAAACCTTTTTCCTAGGTTTGCGATTTTTAGTTACTTTAACTTAGTTAGTATCGACTTTAAAACTGTAAGTCATCATCAAAAGAATGTTAACATAAGAAAAACGAAACGTCAGAGAAAAGGTACAACGAAAATATTTATTCATCCGTTCATAGTTTATCACACACTTGGGTCTGTTAGTGTATGGTTCAGAAATTTTGAAATTGAAACATAAGCAGAAATATTTAAATTAGATGGCATACTAACTATTCAGCGGATATTATATTTAATGAGCCAGGGTGAGACCGTATAAGCTTACTTTTCAATTCTAGCGTGCTCAGAAATCGGCGAATCTTTATCTTACAGTTTTCAGCGCTAATAAAGCCATGGAAGCTCTTAAACAGTTACTATTACCAACACTACTCATTAGTGCTCTTCTGCAGCGTTCAGAATCGTGGCGTCTAGAAAACATCCTGCGACCAAAGAGGTTCAAAGATTTCAACGCTATTGGTCATTTCTTCGCCTCTTCTCTCATTGCACGTACCACTTTTTCCGAACATCGGACACCTGGCTGGATTTATACGAAAGTGCGCTAGTTTTTTGTAGTCAAAAGGAATCTTTTAACGACACACCTTGTAAGAATCTTCACAGCTATCAAGTATACGGCAATAAAACTACAGAAACGAATGTCCTCATCGGCACCAGCCTTCCTTCAAGAAAACACTCGTCTTCATGTCGTGTCCTTTTCCCAAGTATGGAAAGTGAACAACTGAGATTTTACTTCCCATTTCTGCCTCTTTACAAAGGTTTTGAGCCTCCGGATTTCCTCAAGGTCCCAGTGGCTCCGCACATGCTGGAAAAAAAATTCGCCTTCTATTACAAATATTCTCGGATGTTTTTGCTGAGCTGTGCTGAGGATTTTGTATGGACTGTTAACGTAAAACGTTTGCTTTCCACAAAACCTAGGCTTGACCTTAATCTCTGGGAGGGGAGAACTTCCTGTTCCAACTTTGTATTTGCAAAAGACACTGCGAATAAACTGGAGCACTTGATGAAGGTATCACTAACTGAGGACATTTTCTCAGTGGATGACTTAATAGCAGATATGGACGCTTTTCAAACGGGAAGGTTCACGAAGATACAAATTGGCTGTCCTTACGAACAGGCAAAAATAAAAAAAATCGTCGGAATTGACAACCTTAGAAACGTGCGTTATACACACGTTTAAATGGTTCTACAACTACAGCATTGACTACAGCATCAAACCAATTCCACAATTAAGAAATATTGGCGTATATAATCCAGGATACGCACTTTCTTTTGGAACAAGCTTCATTAACTTGAGGTACACACTTTTTATTAGGAAGCCGAAAGAAGTTTGAGCAGCTCGAACTTCTTTGCTTTGGTATCTCCATTCGATCTTTTGGGGTGGACTATGGTCATTTTGACGTTCGCATACCTGGGATTAGCCTTGAAGTGGACAGGATATCATGCCAACTCGTACTTCTGGTTGTTTGGAACGCTTCTTGAGCAGTTAGACGACGCATGGAAACATGCAAATTACAAGAGTTGGTTTCTGATGGCGATGGGGCTGCTATCTGCGATTCTGATTCGAAATTCTTACACGTCCTCGATATACGCTCACATGACAGCAGACCCAGGACCGGGATTCTCACCTAATTCTTTTTATGAACTTGCTCGGGAGCCAAAATTTCAATGTTTGGTGGACTTTCCTATAGCCGCCAAGGTGTACTCTATGGTAAAACATATATACAGTGAAGGATTGGACAGAAGATTGACTTCTTTGGAGGAAACGGTCAATCAAATCCTCCAACGGGCTTGGCCCTTCCGTCTTATGAAACCCGGAAATCATATAACAAATCAAGATATTGCTGCTTTATTTGGAGAAAACATTTGCAAAAACAATGAGCTTGTGTGGACACACGGCCTTAAAAAACTTCGTAAATTGACACATGGAATAAAAGGAGATCAAATTGCAGATTGTGTCGATGTAAATCAATTTGTGTTTATATTTAAGCAAATCTCTGAATGGGAACGAGTTAACGTCCATGGAGTCCTAAAACTACAACTCTATTTGTTGGAAGAATTTTATTTGATTGAGACAAGCGAGCGTAATACCGTTCTTGATGTGTTCATGTGGTTTCATACAAATGATGAAAAAATAATCGTTTGTATTTTCAGAGGCTGTTAGCTTCAGTTATTGAATCGGGCATTATGTCCTTACAGACCCAGTACCTACACTATCATTTAACTAATTACTCAGTACACTATCACCTGACTCAAATCCAGAGTGATTCAAAAGAAAGGGAAATTATGCAAAGAGCATTCCAGCAGTGGAGTAACTATGGCTGCTTCAAGGTCTACAAACAGATCTCTCTGTAGACGACCTTCGAGACAGGCCAATGGAACGACCTGCCCAACTCAGGGATTTCATGGTGGTTTGGATGCTCTACAGTTTGATAACTGTTCTTTTTTGTGTACCTTTTTTTAATTGGGAGGTTTACAGTTTGCTTGACTCTTTGGGAGCTGACTAAATCCCTGATAACTGACTAAATTAAAACCAGCTAAAGAGTATAGATTGAAATGCTTCCTGTATGCACGCACTTAGAAAAACATTTAATGGATTTAACTTGACTTTTAAATCCATGGTTGGATTAAATTGCTACGCTGCATTAATAACAAACAGAAAATAGGACCAAAAATTTACCCATATGAAACTTGTGTTTGTTTGCGTAATATAAATAATAAAAAGCAAATATTTTTAAAACTGCAAATATTTTTTTGGGCAAAGACACATAGTCTTACAGGGCAAAAGCATTTGTAAAAACGAAAAGTATTAGGTGCTTGGTAATAATATTCAAATATAAATAGCTTTATAAACGTTTAATTAATATAAATCTTTAGTTCATCTTCGTTTTAACTAACAAGTAAAGTAACTAGTTACTTGATCTCGCGAACTGAGTTAACTCATTAATTTGTTTTAAATCAGCTGCTCACCATTGCTAAAATTTGAAACAAAATACTTATTATTTAAAAGGTTTAGCTTGTTAAAATATTTCCTTAAGATTGTAAAATACTTTCTTCACTTAAGCATTTGGTTCCATAGTTGTTCTGGTATTGTTTTTTTGAACATGCTGTTGTAAATTGTTATTTATTTTAGCGATATATATGGGATTTCTGTTTCCTTGATTTTTAGCTGTTGTCATAACCTAACATATAAGAAATATTTGAAGTTGAAAATATGAAATTATCGTACGCCTGTTTTTTTTGTGCAAACCAGTCCACTATTTTCAGACGATTAATTAGATATTATTACAAGCATGCCGAAATAAAAAAATTTATATTTCTATGTTTGATATCAACCAGTGTATTTCAGATTGAGATGCCAGCTATACTTGATGTATAAGCCAAACGAAATATAAAATGAGAGTGGCCTTGCATTGTGATTTTAATAGCATGTAATTCAAATGAGTATGGTACTTACATACAACATACAAAACTATATTAAATTAACACAATTGAATTTTTACTCATTAAAATCGCGACACACATATTGATTCTAGGAAACTGAAATTTTGTTTGTGATTCTGGGAAATTACTACTTAGCCAAATTAAACAATGTTTCTAGATTCTTGATCAGCCAGTTTGTATTAAACATGCATATCTTCAAATCTAAGCTGTAAAAATTTTGCTTTTTGTACGTTGTTAATTGTAATTGTTTTTACCAGAAGTTCGAAGTCCAATAATTTTTTTGGCAGCAAGCCAATATTTCATAACTTACGATTCCAAGCGTATATAAGCTTCATCTTTCATCAAAATCCTCTTTAGTCATCCTTCTAACGTCTCAAGCCAAACATATTCCCGTTCTTAAAGACTTCTGAAGATATTAATAACAGAGGAACCGCTGATGAACCATAATTGAGAAAAATTTTAATAAATGTTTCGAAATGATCATGTAAGTCTAAAAAATCGATTAGGAATACATTGTAGCAGAAAAATAAAACAAATTCACAAGATTTCTATCACTTTAATTTTTAGCCCCATTTTTTAAATTCTACATTTTTGTATGTTTATCTAATTGAAATAAAATGGTTTGAGAATTCAAATATTAACTATAATGGCTTCATTTATCGACAAAAATAATTCAAAACATATCAGAAACCCGAATGATTTTAATTTATCATATTATAACACATAAATTCATATTTTTGTAATTTCTAAAAAAAAGCACAGATAATTTCGTCATTCAAACTGCTTTAAATTAAAATATCTTTATAATTTATACGAAACATTCTGGCGGAGTCTTATTATCTGGTGTAAAACAGTCATTACAAGTGGTTATGCCGTCAACGCTTATTCCATTCTTTCCACAACTTCCCTCCCTCGAGCAACAAATGCAAAATCCAACTCTATAAGCGTTGCAACATGGCCACCTGTTCATTTCCCAACATCGAGACACACATGATGGCGTTGGTGTACAGTTAGTTGGGACCCCTGGACGTGGCGAGTAGCAGTCACATGTCAGCGTCTAATAATTAAAAATTGCAAAATATCCCAAAATCAATTTAGTCACATTTCTACAATCTAAATAAAGTAATAGTACACTATATTTAAATAAACATTTACCTCCTCAGCTACGGCACATTTTGTCCAAACGCTTGTACAACCAACCAAAAACAAAACTACTGGGACATTTTCCCAAATAAATATTTTGGTGAAAGTCTTCATATTTTAATTACTGCAGCAATTTCAAATTAACAATTAAAACGGGAATATAATTTCGATAATAAAATATCACAAACAATAGGGAAGAGCTCGGAGATTTTCATAAAAAAATTCCACACAACGAACAAATTCTAGAATTACTCATAAAATGGGAAGTAACAAACTGCAACTAGGAATATTTTCAGAACTTTTAGATATTTTATGAGCTTCTGCATTATGTGATGGCAACAAAAATAGATGGGTTGGCGAAAAAAGATAATGCTAATCCATGTAAACATGTAGCAGTAGCCACAAAAGTCTTGGAAGAAGAAACCTACCTAAAATAATGTAAAAATAGAAATTGTACTGTGAATTGCAGTGTACATGTGTAAAAAATTTAAGCGTACCTTTCATATTGTGTACTCTTCAGAGTAAATATTCTAAATTGGAACCTTTCATATTGTAGATTTATCTAATGGTGACAGTGACAACATATGTAGATGTGAGCAGAAAGCTTTCAAAAGTTATGATACTCGCACTCACAGTGTGTAAATCCCAGCTAGGTACTTACACACAGGAAACCGAACAATTCAGACTCAGATGTTTTATGCTGCAACCAGTGCTACGATTTTTCTCATTATTTGTACATGTGTCACGTAGATACATATCTGAATATATATTTTTCCTTCTATAAACAACTTGAGCCGGGATTTTTTCTTTTTTAGAAACAACATTTTTTCCAGCCTCAAACATGCATTATATTGTCATAAAATCCAGTATGCTAATAATGAGCCACTCTACTCTACAAGCATGCGTACGATGTGTATTAACCAAGGAAGATACTATGCAGTCTTTAGTAAAATGCACGGAGTTGAACAATAACTGTTTTTTATGTACGCGAGTGTAACAAAAGCAACATGTAAGCTGGCAATGTTTTATTTTTAGGACGTGTGTTCAAGCTTTTCATTTCCTAAGGCACCAGTCAAATTTATTTTCTAACAGGAAACTGTATTCATTTGTAATCTCACGCTTCTTACAGACAGTTTTTAAACTTGTAAACCGAAGAGTTCAAATAAATTTAACGGATTTGAAATAAATTAAGTTCATCTATGGGGTTGAAATTTTTACTTCGAATATAGATATTGTTTGCAAATAACATTAGGGCTTCCAAATTTCTCAACAATCTTTTAGTTCAGAATTCGAAAGTGAAATCGTTAAAAAAATATAAAAAAATTGCTGGAACAATGTTTTACTCATTATCTTCGTTTACCGTTTTGACACTTGTGCTTCCATTTATAATAAATGCCACTGACACATTCGGATTCAAGAGTTCGGAACCGATCACCAAGTACACAAGTAATCAGGTAAGCTCACTTACAAATTCCATTTTAAGACACACTTTCCGATGAAATTTTATCAGATCTTGCAACAAAAATATTTTTCTTTTGCTCAGATTTTAATTATATTTATTTTGCTATGACAAAAATAATTTTATAGAAGCCATCATGCATCTGTACTCAAAACACGAATTCCTCATCGGTATACTGTGAGCCGGACAATGAGTGTACAAGACGCTGCCAAAACATAAGTTACGAACCATGCTGCCCTGCCTTTACAAATTATAACTGTGTTTGCTGCAACAAAGGGACTAAATGCGACTTTTCCACTACAGGTGCCACAACTGTATGTAACTATTGTACAACACCGGAACAAAAACCAATCTCCAATTGCGCCGACTAGGCATAGATTCTGAGAATTATTAATTGGCCGGATATTGATTTTTATTGCTTATTCTTTCTTTCAATGTAAACATTTAATGTTTATGGACATTTGTTCACATGCCCACTTTATTTTTTTTAAATATACTTATCTCTAAAATGTTAGACACGTTAACTTACAAAAATTTAGCTTGTACAATTTTTCTGCATGATTTTGTCTCAGTCTTTAAAAAAACTGTGCTGAATTCTAAAAGAATTATATCTTATGTGCTCAGTTCTTAACTTATTATGTTTGTTGTACCTAACTACTTAAATTTAAACTCTTAATGAATAAGACAATAAGACAGTCGTAAAACAATATGAATAATAAACTTAAAAAATTTTACAGTTTGATTGACAACATGACAACAACTCTCACAGGAGTATAAAAGGCAGCTTTTTTACTTATCTTCATAATAATCATGTTTCGTTTGCTTTCAAATTTATGCTGGTAAAAAATAACCTGTTCCTCTATGAAAATAGATCCACTTGTCAAACAGATCAGTAATCACCAAATAAAGATTGCGCAGTTGTACTTAACTTTAGCATTCACATTGCCTGATTGTCCTGTTTCAATGACAGCCACTATCAAAAAACCGTTTATATTGTCCACGTTAACTCCTTGAAATAAATTAAAGTATTTGACTCTATTAAATGCACATGCACGTATAAAAATACCGCTGTAGCGTAGTGTAAAAAACTACCGGATGCGTGATGACAATTCTGAATAATAGCATAAAATCCATCATTAATGAATGTAAGAACCAAAGAAGTACGGATTCACCCATGGTCCAGTAAGAAAAGTTTATCAACCTTTACTTCTCTATTCCATTCTATTCTATTCCATAAAAAAATTTATTTAAAAAGCATGGGAGCTTGTCAACACCCTCCTGACCATAGGAGGACATATAGACCCATGCTTCAGTGAAGAAAGGTAATGCACTTTTCATTCTCTATCAGATTTAATGATAAAATATATTTCGGCCATTTACGAAGCACATGACCCTCGCCCCAAACTCCGACTCCCGGTGTGGGGCCCCACATGGGCCCGCCTACCTGAAAAGCAATGGGGTTCTTCGGCAGGGTCTGAGAAGTGTGTGTGGGCCAAATTTGGGCTTATCCGTGCATGAGGGCGTTATTTATGGCTTCGTCAGACATACTGACAGACGGACAAACAACTTAATCACATGAGCTACTTACAGAATTAAAAAATACTTCCGGTAGTGAATAAAAATTGTAAAAGCCGATTGTTGAAACAAGTCTATATTTACATTAGTCAAATTGATGAACTCTTGATTCCTTATCATGTACAAAAAGTCTTCTGCTGAAGTTTAATTTGACTACGCACCAGAAAAACAATTAGAATTTATTTAAACATGAAATTCAGTCTCTTTATTTTTTATAAAATTATGAAATTGATGATAAGCATATGAAGTTGTATAGACTATGTACAAAAATTCAGCTCGAATGAGATCTGTTGCTAAAAATTAATTTCACTATTTTGCTTCAGTGCAGGGGCTTACAATTAGTATCGCACTATAGTAAATACTTATAACATTGAAGCAGTTGCTAGCTAATTGTTGTTTGCTGGCCCAACGCAAAACTCTACAACAATTTGTGTCTGTTCGAAGATGAGCCGTCTTTTATCCAGACTCATATAATTGTCTCGAGGTCACGCTAGCAGGCATAGCCGTCCATTCTTTGATCTCCTCGCTTAGCAGCAGATCCACCTGCTTACGTCCACAGCCAGCGTATCCACTCCAGTAATTATCCCTGTCATTGTGGGGCAACTGGACCAGATGACTTTAGTTTACACGGCGAGTCGTAAATTCCCCACACGTCGGCCCAGTCGGGATAGCTAAGATATTCGACGGCACACTTCCTATTCTCCAGAGGACGTTCCCTCCGACCCCTACGAGGTTGGTCTAGTGAGCAGCGCGGGTAGCAGTACAAGCCGATGGAACCATTGAGCCGATATCAAGCGTTCGTCTCACGTCAGGTGGAGCCCAATCCGTAGTTGGGGGATTTTTCATAGTGATCACGCTCCAGCAGCGGCACTGCGTTCCCGCTTGGTAGCCCTCCGGTTTCTCCAAGTTGAATATCATCTTCGGAACGGCTGGCTGGAGATTGGAATGAATGAGGTCCCTCCCTTGGTCAATGTCCGAAGAGCACTCTCCTCGTTCTCTTGAACGAGACATCTCTTCACTTGACTTCCAGCTTCCACCGGACTCATTGCAGTTTCCCCTGGACACTGACACTCGGCTCATGGCCGCATTGCAGACCAGCCCCTGTCGGTAGTCGCAGTAGCAAACGCAGAGGTCGCTCTCGAACATGAAGGTTTCTGGTAGTGCCAGGTCACCGAGCTGTTCCACGGGTTCTTGTACTTGAGCGCGTAGGCGGGTTAGCAGTTGTCGTTTTCTCCGAGGGGAGGGTCAGTCTTGGGATGACGTCCTGATGGAAGGCCACCACAAACGTGCGGTACATGCACGAGTCCGTATAGCGCTATGTTGGCTGTTGGATACTGACCAAGAACAGGCCCTCCTCCACCTCCTCACTTCTCATCAGCACTCCACTCCTCCTGAAGGTCATCCAAGACAAGGCGACCTTGAACAGCTGAATTCGCCCAGGGTAGATTAGAATGATGGGGTCACCAAAAAACGGGACATAATTGGACTCCCAATGATGAAAAGGTTGTTCACACTTCACAGTAAGATGAGTAAGGTGGTCGAGTACTCGGCGGTTCCTCCGGTACTCCATCAGCGACACTATTTAAAAATCCTCTAGAGCCTAGATAAGGTCATCCTCCTCTGGAGTAAGCTTGGAGCTGAAGGCCAAAGGCTGGCACGACAACGATGACCTTCTTGTTGAAAAGCGCACCTATCAGCAACTCCAATCTGGAAAAGACACGTATCCCAGCCCCGCCCACTGAAAAATTGAAACCAAAATCCAGGGTCACTTGGCGAATATGAATATTTTTACATAATTACATACGATTTTGTCAACTGTGAAGCGCCGAAAAAAACAGGAGTCAGCTAATTACCTGACACTTACATGAAGTCTTTAAAAAAGCTTATCAAACTCGTCTAGAGGAGGGAGGACATTGTCTACAGAAAGGACTCGACCATTCAGAAAGCAAGCGGAGGAAGTTTTTTTGGTCAGTTACAAAAATTATAACTGATCAAAACCACTTCCAACTCAAGTTCGAAATCGGGTTCCACGGACATTTTTATTTTTTAATAACGTTAGTCAGCCGAAATTTTTTTATCCGTTTCCAGCTCTTCTTTA